>JALPQI010007061.1:0-65494 GCA_025490895.1 Thaumatotibia leucotreta | reverse complement strand
CTAGAGCGATTGTAATAGTTTGTCTTTAATAATTTGAGCTACCGCTCCCTACTTGGCCTGGCATCAAATTAGTCATTAACCCCCTACCTACAACTCCATGTGTCCTACTTAAAGGACACATGGAGTTGTCTCTATGTCAATTGGACAAATTTCCATTTTGATTTGGCAAATTTTGACTTAAGGCAGGCACGAGGTTAAGATCGCATTGAATTAAAATATATTGGTATTATATCCTTACTTTGGAATACAACCGAGCAAAATTACAAGAATGACTGTCAAAAGTAAATTTAGTGTGAGCGAAGCTGAAGCTTGAGTGGCCCAAGTCAGGATGACTAGCCGTTCCAGTAATTGTACTCAGACAAAAGTGTCTAATTGTGGACGGAAGAGATGATAAATGTAACAGCCGTGTACGAAATTGGACTATTCAGGGAAATTGCCATTTGTGTGACGAACGAACACGTGAAACAGGTATTTGGGGTTATTTATGTGGGGTTATTCAGCAAAATTGTTGCTCGTTACGCTACGCTTGGACCTGTGAAGTGGATATACGACTAAACAGGATGTTTTTTTTTTATTTCCGTTGAATTAACGGGAAGCTTATTTAGGACAAAACGAATCAATTTCTTTAAGAAACTAGTGTCTTAACTCTTACTGTTATTGAGTTATGAAAAAAATAAGTTTAACGACTAAACTGAATGAATTAACTGAATTGCAACCTTTATTGAATCTTAATGACATGTGCCGTCAGTCACCTGAGATCTTATTCTTAAGGTTCTTTCACACTTGCCATTTCAATTATTATGTATGAAAAAGAAAAAAGAAAATGTTATGAAATTAACAAAAGCCGATATACCAGGTAACTTCTATTAACTGTCCAAATTAACGGAAAATTAAAAAACACCCTGTAGATGGAGTTACAAATCGGTAAAAGTAAATTTATCGATTATTGTTATAACTTTGTGTAAACCTCTGTGTGAAAAATTAATATCTTATGACTATGATTTGAAATAGGTTTTTCTCCGATGTCCCCTTAACCTACTTATACAAAATGTACCAAATAATCACAGATTGTATTTGCTCTTAAAATTGCCAATGGAATTAATTCCATTTTAATGACGTCTTCGATACTTACTGTCAATTATATAAGACTTAAAGAAACATTGCACATACAATTTCTAAACACGGTTTATCAAAGCATAAAGCCAGCTTTATCAGAACATGTTACACGTATTTTCCAAACAAATCTCTAGTTAGCAAATATTTATGTCGTTCCCGCTAACCGCAAACCGCAGCCAAATACGTCATATTGTAAAGCTGTTTTATTAAAGGTCCTTTTGTCTTGTCAAAATAGAGGGTTGGCATAAAAAGATAATGGCAAACCTTTGATCGTGCTGAGTATTTTTGTGGACAACCCTGAGAGGTTCTGAGAACGTACAGAAGAATTTAATCGGTAAATTCTTCACTGAAGAGTTATGACGGCACAATACTCGTAGGTTATGGATAGATACGTCTTTCCATTGTACATAGGCATTTAATAATTAAAATTATTGTTAGCAATTAATGAAAATATGAGATAAACCGTGTACTAGGCCACTTGTGTATTAGTATACAGTGTGTTAATATCATTTCGGCTTTTAATGAAACCGAAGAATGAGGTGCAGATGTTTAGCGAACCCGTGAAAATTATTTAATTAAAATTTATGATTTCAAAATAATTAACTCTCTAAAAAAGTTTAGTGAGAAGCAATGTACGTCAAAATGAATCGGTAATTAGCGTTTGACTAAAACCAACTTGGAGACTAGGATATTTAGGTTGGGACGTAATATTTATTATTTTTACGTAGGTATATTTCGACGGCCCCTACGTAAGTTGTCGTAAGTCGAAAATGGCAAGTTTACAGGAGAGCACTTTAAAGTTTTAAATGTGTATCGTGGTCACATAGTTCAACGGATTGCTTTGAAAATTGGCATAAACATTAATAAAGATACTGTCTTTATAATGATATAATTGCTTTTTTGATATATTTCATATTTTTGCCGGAATTGCACTTACCACAGTATATGTCGGAGAAAAAAATCTAAAAATTGTCGTATGTATTACTAACTTCACTTTACGCTGGTGGTCATAAATGGTCTTTTTATCGTAAGTTATACATACTACGAGATACGTCGGAATTATGCGTGTAAGTTTTGTCGTATCTGTTATTTACTACATTATTTTACGGAAACGTAATAAAACTTTTTGTTAGTTACTATATTATGCCATTTAACAAACAATTTAATAGGAATTTTGTAGAACCCTGATGGAATTTTTTTGAGAAATTTAAGGAGGTGAATAGTTTTTTGTGTGTTTATTTTGAAAAATAGATCAGGTACAGTATTTTAGTGTACATTTTCTGGAAACACGACATATTCCAGAAAATGAATGAAGAAGAGATTATGTAGTTGAGTTTGATGTAGCTTCACTGTTTGCAAGTACTGGAAACTATAAGGGTGTATCAACCTTTTTCTGTATGTTATTGCCATGGTTACGGTCGCCTGAACCACGCTAGTTTTATGCAAGATTATGCTATTTGAACTATGGAAACATGCATTATTCTGGTGTTGGTAAGTCCATTCCTTAATAGGCCACCTACAAACATGTACTACATGCATGTTTGCATAATTTAAGTGTCATAATTTTCCATAAAACCAGCGTGACTCAGGCAACCGTAACCATGGCAATAACACAAAGAAAAAAAGTGATTCACCCTTAAAACTAACTAAGGATAATGTAGCTCGCAACGACCTACCTACTCTGTACATGAAATTCATCGAACATTTCTTTAATATGATCCTTGTTGGTCGAAAATGTCGAAATAAAATATTTTTGGATTTGAATTTCCTGAATAGTTGCTATTTTGTTTGGCAAGGGGAGTATTATTCGCAGATTGAAGCAAAGAGTTCTCTTATAATGTTGTAGTCCTGGTACTGGTCAACTTTTTCATGGAAAAATTTGAGCAGAGGACATTCAAGAGTTGTCCGAATAGGCCGAGCTGCTGGTTACGAAATGTGGATGACGTTTTGCTGTAATCCCTGATTTCTGGTGTTGGTAAGTCCGTTCCTTAATGGGCCACCTACAATACAAACATGTACTACATGCATGTTTGCATAATTTAAGTGTCATAATTTTGCATAAAACCAGCGTGACTCAGGCGACCGTAACCATGCCAATAACAAACAGAAAAAGTTGATTCACCCATGAAACTAACTAAAAATATTGTACCTCGTAACGACTTACCTACTGTGTACATGAAATTCATCGAATATTTCCTGAATAGTTGCTATTTCGATTGGCGAGGGGAGTATTATTCGTAGATTGAAGCAAAGAGTTCTCTTATAATGTTGTTCTGGTACTGGTCAACATTTTCATTGATGAATTTGAGCAGAGGGCATTCGAGAGTTGTCCGAATAGACCGAGATGCTGGTTAGGAAATGTGGATGACGTTTTTGCTATAATTCCTGATACAATTGTTCATGTGGTACTTATCGATCTTAATGAGATGCATCCCAGAATAAATTCCACATTTAAGAGAGAGGTGGATGGCACATTCTTGATGGGTTAGTAATGCTAGGTCAGAATGATCGTATGTCATAAAAAGTCTATAGAAAACCTAACCTTTTCTCGCGATCCTTTGATTCACAATACATGCGAAATGAGTTTATATCGTTTATCACATCACATCATTCGCCTATTTCAGTTCACTGCTGGACACAGCTGAGGTATCTCCTATTACCTCCTGTTATCTAAATTATTACAAATGTTACAACATGTCAGATGAGACGATACGTTGGAGAGCTTGGAGAGGAATAGATAATAGACATGGTTGGTGACAAAGTCAGCGTACAAGGAGCTCAGGGACGTTTCGAAATCACCACACAGTAGAGAGGGCACCAGTATTCTTGCCTCATATTAAAGGAGTGAGAAACGAAATTGGACCCCTATTACGCCGGAGGTTTAGCATTAAGACCATTTTGCGTCCTCATACCAATATGAGTATTTCTTATGCTCTCCAAAGGACGGGAATTCACTGGCAGCTCGGGTGTTTATGAGATACCGTACGACTTCGGTAAGGAACGACATAATGAGTCTAGACTCGGAGCAAATATGGAGTGTCAAGGACAGGGAGATAGACAACTCTGCTGTGGTGGACGCATTCGATACAGGCGTTACATTTCTTAAACTCTTTGATAAAGCGAGGATGCTGGTACGGTAAAGATGCTACCAGCCACGGAAGATATACAGAGCGATTAAGATTAATTTCAATCGGGATGGGGGTTGGACAGAGCCAACGGCACGGAAGCCGGTAATCTCCGAGCTAATAATGATTGGTTACGTAGTGTTTGGTGACACAAACCTGCAGTCGGACATGACATCAGTGCCGGCGCAAGACCACCATTTACCGAGTTTAACCGTTTAATTATAATTTTATACACTTAGTACATAAAAACAGTCTGTCATTCAGCATTAGAAACGTAAATTTGAAATTATAATCATAGACATGGCAGATTAATGACTTCTCTCACAGTGCAAAGACAAAAAAAAAACAGTTAACAAAAATGCCTTCAGGTTCAACTACATCATAAATATGAGATCAATATTAAGTGTTTCATCTTTCATGATTGAAGCGATATGATTGTTTTGTCTTCGACACTATCACAAAAAATGCCGTTTTAAAACAGTGAATTCTGCATATCTTTATCGTTCGGTTTAAAAGGAAGCGGCGAACCTGTATATTTGTATAATGAGTAGAAATTATTGAAATACGCCAACATTTTAATTGTAAAGTGTAGTAACTCTGTATTTGATCCGGCGCATAATGTCTTAAATATCACTTACAATAGAAATTTAAAAACAATTTCCGACGAAAAATGTCTTAAGTGCACAAACAACACAAAAAAATAAATAAAATCCAACGTAAATAGTAGTATGTTAAACTTAAGACAAAACACCGATCTGAAACTCCGAAGTAAGTTGTGGTAAGTGATAACATACTACAGTATTCACCGGTATTATTAAAAATATTCAAAATCCATACTAATTAATTCACACCTGATTTCTGAGTGAAATCCAACAGATTTCCAACTTTGCTTAGTGGTTTTAAATCATTTTTATTTCTGAACCGTCTTTTATTTCATCTCGGACCACTTTTTCTTTTAACTCCAACGGCCGTTTCAAAAATTAATTTTGGTCTTGCAGGTAATTTGAGTTTGTTCCCGATGCAGTGTCTTACTTTTATCGAATAAAATGTATCGTTTATCCATTTTTGTCTCATCTAGTTGTTAATTTTTGGTAAAAAATGATCACTCACGAAAAACCACTGCTCCACCGCGTATAAGATCGTAACTGGCACTTACGCTGCGCGAGCGCGGGTGGCCGCCCCGTATTAACTGTCGTAAGTACACTTACTACAGTATACGACGGTGCTTTTTTAAGATACGATAGTCTTCGGGTGTCAAAAACCTATTTGTAATAGGTTTTTTTAATTTTTTCTTCGTGGAACGGAAACATTGCTAAAAGATATGATGTTTTATGAAATAAAAACAAAATCCCAAATTTCAAGTTACGACAACTTACGTAGGGGCCGTCGATTTATTATAAGAAAAACAGTTGTTTGTGTATCAGGAATTATATATTAGAAAAGTGATATTCCCTAGGGAGTAATAGAAATGTCAGTACGTCATTTAATAATATTATGTCTTAAAACTTATTTTTTTGTCGGCAAGTGTGATGAAAAACATTGTATGCATCACGGTAGGTAAGCGGACTACTAACTCGAGTCATAAAAGCCCTCCGCCGAACGGCGTCGGGCTTCTAACACTCTCGTTAGTAATTCCGTACTTACCTCCCTTGATGCACAATGTACTAATACGGGGTGTTACACGAGCCACTGGAAACCTTGAACGGGGTGATTTAATAAGCTATACTAAACAACTTTTACTACGGGGCCAATCACGATATCTAAAAAAAATGTGTTTTCATACGATCCGACCGATCGATCACAACATTTTGTATGAAAGAGCCAACATTTTTTTGAGATTTTTTGGGTTAGCTCCATAGTAAAAGTTGGTCAGTATAACCTACCAATTCACTACGTTCAAGGTTTACAGTGGCTTGTGTAACACGTTTATATGTTGTATTCTCAGAATTAACTTTTATATAATTACCTACCTCATTTATAGTTCATGAGTTCATGAATTTCAAAACCTCATTGGCATTAACAAAATATCAATATAATTAATAGTACGTTTCTCGCGGCAAGTATCTTTGCCACTGGATAGTTTTACTTGACCGACGTTTTAGTTTTCGTCCGCACATTTGCATTTCGTTTTTATGGTATTCCTTTGCGGTATTTTCCGAGGACATTCATGACGACGATGCGACAGTTTTACTTTATTGAATTTGTTTATATATTTATAATTTTACAAGCACAAAAATAAATTGATTCTCGTAACATTTCTGCCTTTGTCACGATGACAATCAATATAAAACTCGCTAAAATAGGAATCTCACGTAGTAAAGTTGTTGCTATGACAAAATACGAAATGGTAAATATATATATTTCCTTAAAAAAGTTATCAATCTCTCATATTTAAAAGATACGCCTACACTTCTTATTTCATAATTTTCTTCCGTCGCCCACTTATTTGGAAGAATTAACTTGGAAGTAACCCAAGGCTCAAAATTCTCCAATTCAGTGTAATTGAGTGACAGCTTCATTTTTAATTTCTGCTAAATTTTATGACCAAAGTTTTCTAATTTACAAAATTCGGTTTTGGCATTAAAACACAATATATTTTTTGGTTCGCATCCATAGGCAGATAAGATTTCCCGGTTCCCAGGTTCTCATTGGTGAATACATTTTCTTATACAAGTATAGGTAAACGGAATATAATAATGGCACGAGGGCAATTCTTAGAAATAGGTTAGGTTAAGGTTAGATTTAATTTATGTCTATAAATTGTAGTTTTAAAAATAAAGACCGGATTTTTATTTATTAATTCTAATTTTTTTACTATATCAGCTAAAAATAGGTCACTCTATTTTAATAATTTTATTTTGAATACATCCAAACTTTCAGAAGCGATCTTAAAGTGGCCAAAAATACTTCTGCTTTAGTAAATAATAGACTTACTGCGCAGAAGACTGTAACAACACTGACCGATACTTTTGTGTGTTTTTTTTAATTAATTATCAAAGTTGGAGTTGCGTATGTCTAGCGTAGCCCTTTATTTGGACACTAGCGACCCACCCCGGCTTCGCACGGGTACTATACCTACACAAAAACCTTTCTCTTGAATTACTCTACCTATTAAAAAAAAATTAATCAAAATCCGTTGCGTAGTTTTAAAGATTTAAGCGTACAAAGAGACGTAGGGACAAAAAAGTGACTTTATTTTATACTATGTAGTGATAGTGATGATGTGGACCTTTAAATCTACTTAATTAATATTAGTACCTACATTCAAAAGAATTGGTAACTTATGTTACAGTCTGGTCCGTTTACCTACATAATAGCAAAAAACAGTTGTACATTTTATAAGGGTGTAGCTGTTGATTCCATATTTTTATTTATGAATATGACATCACTACATCCCATTCGTCAGTGTCTGATTCAATAAGGTGTAAGCTTTTTATTATATTTCATATAAAGTAATTCAAAGAACTTGTAGTCCAGGCTGGGGTGCAATGGGTTTCAGTGAAATCTGTTAGTTTGCAGTTTCCGTGTTTAAATATCAAGTTACGAGCTCCTGGCGGTTTCCTTGGCGTATAAAACGTGATCAGGGTTCTTACCATGAACTGACGCCGTCAGTTTAACGCAACTTAGGTACTTTGTATCTATCCCTGTCATTGTCGTAGATTGGTGCAAACGATAAATATTTAGAAGAAAAATTGGGTATAGAACTGCGACCATATATATCAATCATGGACGTCTAACGCCAGCTCAAATATGCCCCCAAAAACAATTGTTCAATTGTGCCAAGATAGGCAGGACATACCGGTGGTCTAAACACCGCGCATATTTCGGCGCTACATCTTTGACAAAATGTTTATAGAATATAGTCAATCAAAGCTTTGATGGACCAATCACAACTATTTTTAAATGGCGGTTTAAGTTTTTATAGCTTGACATTGAAATTCATTGCCGTGATGCATTGAAGAGGGGGTGACACTTGTAAACTAAAATTCAGGACCGTTTTTGAAAGGCAATTGATTATGGCGCGCGGCTTCCATGCTTTATTTGTTCGTAGGTATAGAATGTAACGAAGCCACACCGAATGCGTGGGCAACACGTGCACGTGCGTGTTGTCGTGGCGTATGCGTTGTAGCATCGGAAATGGCGTAGTAGATGACACACCGGTTGCACTTCACGCGCACGTGCACGCCACGCAAGCGGTCTGCCATCTAATATGACATTTACATAGCGCAAACATTAGAGGAACCAAATTCAAATTCATTCAACCGTGTTAATTTTAAACACACACACCCATACGTAATTTTTCAAACTTTGTTGACTTTGTTTCCCTTCTTTTAGTTTTAAATGCATCTTCGTGCTAGTTTTAAGTTTTTGTAATGAAGTACCCACTTGACTTGCGGTTTGCATGTACACAATTGTGGGTAGGTACTTTAACTGTCAAGTTGTGGAATTGTGGATACCTTTACCTTTTGGTTTTTTTTTTGTTTACTGTTTATGTTCATAGACTATAGTAGATTTCCTAACTAGTGCGGGAAAAATTTTTTTCGGTGAGGGTGAAAGTTGGAGCCCGAGTGAAACGAGGGCGACAATCACCCGAGTTAAAAAAAAGTTTTTGCA
This sequence comes from Thaumatotibia leucotreta, assembly GCA_025490895.1. Classification (NCBI taxonomy): domain Eukaryota; kingdom Metazoa; phylum Arthropoda; class Insecta; order Lepidoptera; family Tortricidae; genus Thaumatotibia; species Thaumatotibia leucotreta. Next base: position 56,639 of record JALPQI010007061.1, on the reverse strand, counting down.
TGTGTAAGGGACGATTTTTTTCATAGCAAATACGTCATAAAGAGAAATTAGCGCACGCGAAGCGTGCGCAAAGTTCGTTTTTGCGCACTAGTTAGGAAAAATATTTTGTAATTGCTGTTGATGTCCTTAATAGCTAAATAAATAAGATTGGTCTCGCTAGTGAAGCAGATCGTAAACATGTCTAAGTAGTCTTAACTTGGCTAGACGATTTGATATTCAGGGGGTCTTGAGTCTGCAGCATAAGTCCATTTGCTCGAACCGACTGCTACCGAATTTATTGTAGAATTTTTTACCGTTCCGGGATTTTAAATCTTCCTTTGTATTTGAAATAGTGAAATAATGTTACAAATATATAATATTTTGTTGTGGCTGGGATCTAACGTTAATATAAAAAAAAAAATCTTTTCACAGCCGTGGTCAGTTATGACTAAATTACAACAGACCAATTTACACAGAAAACAATTAGATGTGTTTGGTATGGTGCTGAAGATATAGTATAGAATTATATTGGGGGCCCTTTTAGAATTTCATATTCCACATGCATTTATAAATCAACGTTACATTTTATTTCAGTATTCATGAAGTGGTGAAGAAAACTTTTCCATTAATTCGTACAGTGGATCTTTATTTGCGAAAGAGAAAGTAAACAATAATAATAACACTAAAATCGAAATTTAAATATCTAGATAAAAAATACATCTTAAAAAGTTATATAATAATATACATACTTACAAATAAAAGACGTGCTCCAACTCCGAGCCCGACGGTAATGTGCCCAGAAGGCTGGCTGCATTTCCGCGCTGGATAGCAAGACTCAGGCGCTGAGCAAGAAACGAGCCAGCCCTCTGGTCAGCGGTAGCTGTATAAATTAGCACTAAGTCCTATTTCCATTAGATTTAAATCTCTCGATGAACTAATATCCTAAACCTTGACATATTAATAGAGACTTAGGAACGAATGATTGGAATCTTTGCTTTCAAACTTATGAAATCTTTCGTTAATATCACACAAAGCAATTGTAAAGGTTAAATTTCCGTTTTCCACCGTGTTTCTGGTAAAGGTAACCCTGTGATCTGTCATCCAAACATTGGACAACCCCAACGAGGTTTCCTCCAAATGGAAACAAACCGCAGAACTGTAGTCCTGCCAACTTTGATCGAAATGTTGCCTCTCTATTGCACTTCCAAATTCGTACGTAAGTGTGACAAGGGAAGAGCACGTCGATTGTGATTTGCGGTAGGCCCTTTGTACCCTACATCCCGAAACTAGGGAACTTGATTGATCGCTTCAAATACAGGTTTACAATGTCCTTTATCTCAATGGCATAAGGATTGCTTTTGAATCTATTTTGCAGATAATTTATACAGTCAAGTCTAATAATATGTATACATTTCTAAACGTATCTCCAATACGTAATGATCAAAATTGTAAATATATTATGTTTTTATAGTGTACCGTGCGGTTACCGTTGTAAGTTCCACTTAAGGGCACGTGCAAAATTATCGAAACTAAGCATTCTACCTATAATAATAATGTTATGACAATATGTAAAGTTTTGGTCGAAGATGCAAAAAAAAATGTTATTTTTTTTGGTATTTGGAATGCCTCACTACATCAAAAAGTATTTTATTAACACTTTCATTGAGGACGCGTGCTACGCGCTACGCTCGTAGCCGATCCCGTGATTTTTCCGCTTTGTACCGAAAATGGACCACCCACAGAGAACTCCCCTCGGAAGTTCCCCGCGCTATCGCAAAAAATTCACTTACACGTTTTTTTATACTTATGTAATTCAAGGTTTTTTTTCCGTTTCATGTCTGTATAAATATAAAATTCGGAACGAGTGGCGATGTTTTAAAACACGACCGGTATTTTTGAAATAACCACGCGTCGTGTTGAGTGTAAACTGTGGAATGACGGTGATGTGTCATCCGTGCGGTGACGGAGTAAGAATACAAAAATCACCCCTCTTCCCGTGGGTGTCGTAGGAGTCGACTAAGGGAAATACTGAGTAGCCATCTTCTCAGCCGGTGGTAGGGTATTTTACAAGCTTTTATTTAGTTTCACCTGTCCCGTTGTCTGTCGTTCTGTAATCAAATCTTGCAACTTAAATTTGATCCACTTCCCGGTTTCCGATTAAGCTGAAATTTAGAATGCATGTATAAATCGGATGACAATGCAATGTTATTGTGACATAGAGCTGATCTGATGATGGAGCTGGAAGGTGGCCATAGGAACTCCGTAATTAAATGATGCAACCCTATCGAGTTTGAGCTCATTAGATTCGTCTTGACAAGTACTTTGATACTATATGGTAACCAGGGTCTGATGATGGAGCCGGAAGGTGGCCATAGGAACTCCGTAATTAAACGATGCAACCCTATCGAGTTTGAGCTCATTGGATTAGTCTTGACGAGTACTTTGATACTATATGGTAACCAGGGTCTGATGTAGGAGTTGGAAGGTGGCAATAGGAACTCCGTAATTAAACGACGCAACCCCATCGAGTTTGGGCTCATCGGATTAGTCTTGACCAGTACTTTGATACTATATGGTAACCAGGGTCTGATGTAGGAGTTGGAAGGTGGCAATAGGAACTCCGTAATTAAACGACGCAACCCCATCGAGTTTGGGCTCATTGGATTAGTCTTGACGAGTACTTTGATACTATATAGTAACCAGGGTCTGATGATGGAGTTGGAAGGTGGCCATAGGAACTCCGTAATTAAAAGACGCAACCCCATCGAGTTTGGGCTCATTGGATTAGTCTTGACGAGTACTTTGATACTATATAGTAACCAGGGTCTGATGTAGGAGTTGGAAGGTGGCCATAGGAACTCCGTAATTAAAAGACGCAACCCCATCGAGTTTGGGCTCATTGGATTAGTCTTGACGAGTACTTTGATACTATATGGTAACCAGGGTCTGATGTAGGAGTTGGAAGGTGGCCATAGGAACTCCGTAATTAAAAGACGCAACCCCATCGAGTTTGGGCTCATTGGATTAGTCTTGACGAGTACTTTGATACTATATGGTAACCAGGGTCTGATGTAGGAGTTGGAAGGTGGCCATAGGAACTCCGTAATTAAAAGACGCAACCCCATCGAGTTTGGGCTCATTGGATTAGTCTTGACGAGTACTTTGACACTATATGGTAACCAGGGTCTGATGTAGGAGTTGGAAGGTGGCCATAGGAACTCCGTAATTAAAAGACGCAACCCCATCGAGTTTGGGCTCATTGGATTAGTCTTGACGAGTACTTTGATACTATATTGTAACCAGGGTCTGATGTAGGAGTTGGAAGGTGGCCATAGGAACTCCGTAATTAAAAGACGCAACCCCATCGAGTTTGGGCTCATTGTATTAGTCTTGATGAGTACTTTGATACTATGTGGTAACCAGGGTCTGATGTAGGAGTTGGAAGGTGGCCATAGGAACTCCGTAATTAAACGACGCAACCCCATCGAGTTTGGGCTCATTGGATTAGTCTTGACGAGTACTTTGATACTATATAGTAACCAGGGTCTGATGTAGGAGTTGGAAGGTGGCCATAGGAACTCCGTAATTAAACGACGCAACCCCATCGAGTTTGGGCTCATTGGATTAGTCTTGACGAGTACTTTGATACTATATGGTAACCAGGGTCTGATGTTGGAGCCGGAAGGTGGCCATAGGAACTCCGTAATTAAACGACGCAACCCCATCGAGTTTGGTCTCGTTTGATTCGTCTTGACGAGTCTTTTGCTTTCGTCCCATATTAATTATATATGATTGATTGGGTGGATGACCCAATGCCAAGGTGAGCACGTGCCGAGCGCTGAATGGTATGAGGGTGTATAAACATGTCTTGCCGCTAACGTTGCGCCTCAGGGTACCAGGGCGAACCCTGTTGTATTGTAGCCATTATCCTTCTACAACGGACCTCTGGGGGGATGGACCGTTATTTGTCCTATACTGGTGGGAATAACATGAAGAAAACAGAAACAACTACACAAAGAAAACGATATTAAGAGAAGGCGAAATTGAAGAGATGAAATTAATGATACAAAAAAGAATTATCAGATTGATATTAATAAAATAATACACACAGACATTAACAGAACAGGAGGTCTTCTAAAAGAACTAGAAATATTTGTTGGTGCTAAAGTTATGTTGAGGTCTAACGTTGACGTTGCTAAGGGACTTGTGAATGGAGCAATAGGTTACATCACTGAAATCATATGGCCGTATTACAGACGTGCTCAACTATACGTTAGCGATGTACCATCGGTTCGCGTAGACTTTGGAAACAATGGCATTCGCATAATACACCCTAAATCAGTTCAATTTCCTGCTAAATTTAATCACGGTACAGCTGAAAGAAGAATGCTCCCGATTGTCTTGTCTTGGGCTTCAACTGTGCATAAAATGCAGGGAACTAACTGTAGATCATGCTGTTATTTATCTAGGCTCCAAATTGTTCGCTGCTGGTCAAGCTTATGTATCTTTAAGCCGAGTTAGGTCTTTAGCAAGTCTTCAAATCGAAGAACTTGACTGCTCCAAGTTGACGTCGAAGAAACCTTGTAATGTTGATGCATTAAAAGAAATTGATAGAATGAGAAACGTTACAAATAACTAACAAGTGATTACATAATTTCAATATTATTGACATTTAAATCAGTACATATTACATAATATCATGTGAACGAACTACGGACTTCATAACGGAATAACGCTGCTACGCGCTGCAAACTACGTCGTAGTAAATCTCGAATCAAAAATAGAGGTACTAAAAAGTTAAAAATAAAATTAAAGAAAAAAAAACCTTTTTAAAAACAAGCTTTTATTATTTGTTTATAAAATGAACTAAAAAGTAAAAAATAAATTAACTCTAAAAATAAATATAACACTTTGTAACTTGATTGTAACCTTTAACGACAAATAAGCGTCTTCGTCTAGGACAAAATAATTCCATATTTTACAAATTTATTTAATTTTAACACTAAAACTTTTCACCATACATAATTATTCAATCTCGTCCCCCCTCTTTTCATAGTCCCCATATATAAATGAAAGCGTGTTACATTGTGATAGCTTGAGGAAAATGTTGTGTTGTATTAAATGTAACACGCTTTAATTTATAAATGGGGACTATGATAAAGAGGGGGGACGAGATTGAATAATTATGTATGGTGAAAAGTTTTAGTGTTAAAATTAAATAAATTTGTAAAATATGGAATTATTTTGTCCTAGACGAAGACGCTTATTTGTCGTTAAAGGTTACAATCAAGTTACAAAGTGTTATATTTATTTTTAGAGTTAATTTATTTTTTACTTTTTAGTTCATTTTATAAACAAATAATAAAAGCTTGTTTTTAAAAAGGTTTTTTTTTCTTTAATTTTTTTACTAGTACCCGCCTGGTTGGCTACCACCGTACATTCGGTGTAAACGCCCGTGAAATGACTTACCTTCGTGTTTGCCGTGTTTCGGGGTCAGCCGGTGTATTTACCGGCATCTAGCGGGCTAGCAAGGCGGTGGCAACTAACAGGTTACTGATTGTCTCCTGTTCGTTGCCGCCGCGATTTGGGCTCTACTTTTCACTTACGATCAGGTGGAGTGGAGCCACTTTGTTGTGCCAACGTTATTTTTATTGGGTCGGCAACGCGCATGTGACACCCTGAGGTTGCAGGCGCCCATAGGCTAAGGTGACTGCTTTCCATCAGGCGGGCCGTATGCTTGTTTGCCACCGACGTGGTATAAAAAAAATGCAATTTGTTTTTTTTTTCACCTTCTAAATTAATTAGGGTTCATTATAAATACATCTTACACAAATCAACCTAGTCCCACGGTAAGCTCAATTAAGGCTTGTGATGTGATGTGGGTACTAGGCGACGATATATATACATGACCAAGGAACAAATATTTGTGATAAATAAATACACAAATAATGCCCTCGCCGGGATTCGAACCCGGAACCTCCAGCTTCGTTGGCAGGGTCACTACCAACTAGGCTGACAATCATTAAGCATCAATATCAGATATTTTGGGTACCGAGACGCCCCAAAAACAGCTTGTTTCATGTTACGATCTCTACGACAAATTTCAATTATATTCGACAACTAAGTGTAGGTAGCAGCTGATATAAATAATAACTTATCGTTCGGCAAAAGTCATAATAATTGTATCAAGACAAATTTAAATGTCGCAATAAACCCCAAAGTAATAAATCTTATTCTACATTACGGACAAGTAGTGCGATCTTTAGAAACATACGTCACAGATGACGCACCATAAAACGACAATCGCCTCTCCAACGAAATTGTACCACCGTACCGCGAGACTTAAAACTAATGAAATTGCATAGCACCAAACGGAACAGGGCTTAGCAAGTCTAGCTCTGAAGATATCCACTCTAAAGTGACCTGGATACCAAGAAAATCTTTATGAAATCAGAGACCAAAATTCTACTGGACTTTTGATAAGCGGCCAGAATTTAGCAGAATTTTGACGCGCGCCAAACGAAGATATTATTCCTACAGATTTAATTTAATTACAGAGACGAAATGCAGGAACTGTGAATAATTTGGTTTAGTGAAATAAGTATGCAAATTGGGAGCGAAATAGTCTCAGACCTGTTGCATAAAGGATGAATGCGACACTGCGCCGTGTTTGAATCTTGTCCATTTACATGAACTTGGAAGTAGGTACCTAACGTTAAGGTTTTCTAAAATTTGGAGCATTTCAATGTTTTCATGAGCAATTGCTGTTATAACAGCCTTGACAAAAGTTGTCTCATCACAAGAGATTAACGCTAGGTTATGTACTAAGAAAATTGACATGGTCATTTACATTATTAGTATGTAGTGTTGTGAATTTAAGCGTCTAGGCGTAAACTAAAAGCCTCTTTAAGCTCTTAACGCTTGCCAGGTCTGCGAGGTTTGGGAGTTAGAGCTTATTTAGCCCGGGCGTTAAAGGTTTTCTCTTAAGAGCTCATAAAAAACTTGAGTCGTTAAGGTTCGAAACCTTTTTTGAGCTCGAACCTTAAGCGCACAAGTCTTCAAAACCTTTAAGGTTCAAATGTCTTCAATACTAGTCTTTTAACAACACTATTAGTATGACTTAAAACGGAATATTTACCAATTAAAATTAAAAGATTGAGCACCCGATATTTAGTCACTGTTGCAAATGCCATCTTCACGGAGTTACTCCGGCAAGATGGCATTGACAATAAGAATAAGGTCTATGGTCCACTGTAAGTATGTGTACAATTTTAGCAAAGCAAAACAAAGCAAAAGCATTTTATTTGTACAACATAGGTATATACTCCAACTCCGGGTGTCGTAAGAGTCGACTAAGGGATTGAAATGTCCCATTCTTTGATAAAATATTAATGATGGGCAGCAGCGTCATCGTAGTAGACACATTACTGCGATTGCCAATCCGCTTGCCCACTTGCCCAGCGTGGTGCTTATGGGCATTTACCTCCTGCAGATACGCATAGTTAATAGGAGAGGTCTACATACAGCTGTGGACTAACATAGGCTGATGTGTTCACCCTGTTGTGGCATAATTCTTTTATGAATAATTCTACATGGCATAAATGTAGGTAGTCATAATGGGCTTTGTGCAGAAACTGTAGTGGCATACTCAACTTTAGCATATTTCGTTGTGGCAGATTTCGAGTTGTTCGAAGGGGGGGCAAAGCTCCCGCCTTAGTCTTCTAACCTAACCTATCCGAGTCGGATCTGCCCCGGAAGGTTTTGTTCGCTCGCTTTACTCGCTCACAGCAGAAATTTTCACCCTCACAACAAATTCTACCTGACGAAAAATGCATGCAAGGTAAGTTTCAAACAGTATAACAGGCTATAATATGCAAAAAAAAGATGCAAATGTAATTTCTTTCTTATAACACTCGGCGTAAATAATGATATGCCAAATTAGTTTCGGGCAAAATAATGTTCGAAATATTGTTATTTTTGCCAAGTGACGTTTCTGCCTCATTAAGATTATGCCAAAATAGTTTATGCCAAGTCTGTTATGGCCTAAGCGTTTCGGACAAAAAAAAAATGCCAGATAAAGGGAACCCAGGCTGATGATGTGTTAAGGTGCATGCAGACCAAAAGAGCATTCGCTGTTCTATCCCCCACTCTAAGAAATAAACGAATCATGTTTCGTGTAACGATCGAATTTCTTGATGTGTGAGGAATAAACGTACATACTTTACAGGTCACACACACACACTTTTGTACCACTATCACGTTAATTTTATGTCAATCAGTATCGATTTCCGATACCAATAGACTTAACATAATATGATTAGTGCGACAGTTTGTCGTCCCGCGATAGGCTAAACGTCCCCTCTTTTATAAATAAATAAAATAATTAAAAAATTAAAAAAACACGACTGCCGTTTTAAGCGAACTGAATAGTAACAAATAATTCCTTCTTCAGGTTAATTCTTGTGAGCGTGTCTACATAATAGGCACTTGTCTCATTACTTACTATATTTTGTTTTGATTGCAGTCGGGGAACCTCCATATATTTATATTTTCCGTAATGAAAGGTTCCCCGACTGCAACCGAAACAAAATATAGTAAGTAATGAGACAAGTGCCTATTATGTAGACACGCTCACAAGAATTAACCTGAAGAAGGAATTATTTGTTACTATTCAGTTCGCTTAAAACGGCAGTCGTGTTTTTTAATTTTTTAATTATTTTATTTATTTGAAACCTTTTAGTGAATCTGGAGATTCCTTAAAGTTGGATGGAATTTCAAAAACCTATTCCACAGAGGGCTGAAGCTTTGCTCCGGGGGCCCGAGAAGTTCCAATCCCGCTAATTTTGGGCGAAGCCGAAAGGCACGCCACGTGAGGGCTGGAGCATTACCGGAACCAATGTAAATCTATTTTGAGCGAGTCCGCAGGGCGAGCTTCAGGGTGGGAGGCCGAAATCCGAGCTCGCGGAGGCCGAACCGCGTCACACCGACACTGGACCGGGCCCAAGCGCGTCGAAATTTAAAGCGAGGCCGAAGGCCGAGCTGCGTGAAAATTTACCTACCATGCTTCTTCTTCAAGCACCCCAGCATCTTAATAAACCGATATCCGTGTAGGGCCCAAGGCACAACGGGCGAGTCCACAACTCCACACGGTCCTCACAACCGTCGCTCTTAACTATTATCGAAATCGAATAATCGAACCAGAGGGCCCAACGGTTTGCATCGAACTCCAGCGAGGACTAAAAGCCGAGCTCCGCGTAAGGCCAGCGGCCAAAAGCGGCAGCCAGAGGGGCGCCAGCTTGCGAGGCCGAAGGCCGAGCCGCCAAAGCCCAGCACTACCACGTCAGCCGACGGAATAGTGTAACATTAAAATGGATCCAACGATCGTTTTGACAACCTTCGAAGGCCATAGGGTCGAAGGCCTGAATCGTTCCTCAGAGACCGCTGGCTTGCGAGGCCGAAAGGTGAGCCCCCGGCCCGGACCACCGGAGCCAGAGTCCAGAGAGAAGACTTTCACTTAGATGGCCCAAGAGTCACTTGGAAGAAATTTAAGCAAGGTCGAAGGAGCTGCAAAAAAATTGAGCTACCAAGCTTCTAAATAAGCCCAGCTCCACATAGGGCCGAAGGCCTGGAGCGTCAATATCGGGGTGCTTCAAACGCGAGTCCGGTGGGTCGGAGGCCCAACGAGTCAGCCCAAGCGGTACAACCGCCCTTCTTAACTACCTTAACAATCGAAGCTAGTGCCCAGCTCTTCTACGTGATGAAATAGTTTAACATCAAAACGAATCGGAGATCCGCAGACCCAACGATCGTTTCCACAACCTGCGAAGGCTGCGGACCGTGCTCCGCGTAGGGCCGAAAGCCCGAAGTGTCCCCCAAAGGGGCGCCGGCTTGCAAGGCCGAAGGCCAAGCTACCAGACCCCAGCGCTCCTTCGCAATACGATGGAAAAGTGTATTATTATTTTGTTTGGAGAAAATGCGGAGGCTAAAAGCCGAGCGCCACGTAGGGCCAAAGGCCTGGAGCGCGGCCCGACGGCCGCTTGCCCGTTAGGGCGAAGGCCGAGCTGCGTGAGACTCAATTTACCAGGCAAACCTACCTTCCTTCTTACCAACTCCCCTGCACAAATGTTAAGGCCTAACCCGGACCTGGAACGGTGAAATCTTCCCCCCCCTTTAGTGTTCCTCTCCAGCTGCGCCATATCATCTGACTAAGCTCGTTTTCTAGTGGCGTTACAACACCTATCATGTACCTAATTTAATTACTTATAATATATAATATGTGCCTACGTAGTTTGGGAGATACGAGACTTTAATCTGGGCCGGCGTTTTTCATCCAAAATAAGTTTTTCATACAATTTTTGTTACCATTTGTTGTACCATTTAAAATTGTATGCGCATGCTACAACACGTATAACAATTTTTTTTGGCCACAATGCTATTGTGATTGTATTTTTAAGGGACATTTCTCTGATATGTGAATCATATCTCGAAATCCCCAATATTTGTGAGTACGTTATTTTTTTGATATTATATTCTGGCCATTCTCCGCAACGCTGGCCCAATACTTGTTGGGAACTTCTCATACATCCTTGAATTTCTTCGCAGATGTATGCAGGTTCCCTTACGATGTTTTCCTACACCGTAAAGCACTTTGTGTACAGTACTGGACAAAATTTTAGGTCCACACCACGATTTTGATACGAAATCGACTCTTTGGTTTATAATCATTATTCCAGCACTTAAGTCGACACTTGTTTAAAAAAAGTAATATGTGACTGATTATTGAGCTATTTCTTTTTGATTGACTTTCGAACAGTTCGGACAACTGAGGCAGCTGTGGCAGCTTTAAACAGTCATGTCATCATGAAAATTCGTTTGCCTATGAATTATTATCGGATCCAATGTATAAAATTGTTCAGTTTCTATGGGAAATTAATATTAAATAGATCTTGAAATTTTGTTGTGAACACTGAAAAAAAAATCCCCGCAAGTGTATTTTGTATCGAAATCAATGGAGTGAACTTAAACTTTTGATCGGTATCTACTGTATATCAAATGATATATCGTACATAAGTTATTTGAAAAACTCATCGGTACGAGCCGGGGATTGAACCCACGACCGCTGCGTAGCAGCCGTGCATTTTACCCCTTGACCACAAGCGCGTATGTACAAGATATCTGTTTCATACACACTTAGCGGTCAAGAAGATGTGTCAACTGTGACAGTCATGTCACGTCTTAGGCTTCGAAGAAAAACTTCAATAGTGCGATGTAGAACATTTCGATTTTTCTCTTCAAACATATATTTAAACATATAACTTGTATATATATTTATAATCTGCATATAAAATGCTTTAATTTGATACCCAAATCATAGCATTTTGATGACATATTATTCTTGGCGCTTTAATTGTATTTTAATGAATCTGGCTTTTCTAGAATAAGTAACAAACGTGTAAGTTAAACACATATTCGTAATCGCAGTTCAAAGCTCTTCATTTTGATACCAAATTCGATAGGTTTTTTCAAATTTGATTTTTTTTGGTCAGACATTATTGAATTTATAGGCCGCCATATTGTTTTTAACGTGACGTCACATATCCTATGTTACCCGCGACGTCACGAGGATTCTAATGATACCTTACACTATTAAAAACGGTTAAGTGGTCGCGAAGATCTGCGTGTTTAAAGAAAATATGAAACATACATAGGGACTGAACACATATACTCTCCTTTTGGCAGTCGTGTAATGAAGGGTCCACGGAAAGAACATGTCTAGTCAATTCAAATTACAGAAGGAAAAACCACCTTACTTTTAACCAGGGATCGGATAATGGTTTTTTTCGATACAAAAGAACGGTTCGAATTCCGTTCTTTTTCGTTCTTCAGTTTATAATTTTTTTGTTAATGGAGTAATTATATGATGTTAATAATTACATAAAATGTTGAATACTACATAAAGAGCGTAAAACATTTTAAAATATTGATTATATCGAGGTTTTTCTAAAAAACCGGTTCCGATCCCTGCTTTTAATAGAATAAGGTGTGAATTTACCCTGATTTTTTTAGGCACTAGACAGGTTTTTTTGGTGGACCCTTCAAATACACTCTCGGTAAATGAATACGGTTTAGGTGGATTTTTCATAGAAAACAATGGAAGCATGCAAATGTTTAATATTTACCCCCTTATTCCTAAACGTCTGCTAACTTAACAAGCCGCTAAGTATTGTTGTCCCTCTTGATCTTATGGACACATTGTTAAGACCGAAAGGGACAAACAATTATTAGCGGCTTGTTAAGTTAGCAGAAATTTATGAATAAGGCGGTTATAGTATAGGTAGAATCTTTTTTAAATCATGTTCTACTAGCAAATCAGGAAGTTCAAACAAAAATTACATTTTGTTTTACTGTTACGTAAATACGCGGTTTAATTCATGATTTGCTATTTTTATACTGTATAGTCATCTAACAATAAAGTTGCATGTTCTTAAGGTTATTTAAAAAAAACAGGGAATTTTTAAATACAAGATGTCAAAAACGGTTACACTTCTACTATATGTACTATAATGTTATTTTTAATGTTTGAATTCAGCATGTTTCGCTTATTTTTTTTTAATTACGCCTGGCTCGTATTTCATTGACCGGGAATGTATCTTTAGTCAGTAAAATACCAATCATGTGCTAAGACAACTGGTAGCAGAATATTAAGTTTGCTTAGCTAATTATTTAGATTAGTGATTTTATTGTTATTTTAAGGTTGTGGAATGGATAATAAATATACCTACATGCAATAAATTGTATGACCAGTAAGTATATAAACAGTTACAGTGTATGTTTAAACGAAAAACCAACTAACTACCAAATACGAATCACACTTATATTCAGTGATCGGATTAGGTAGTGCCATTTCGGGTGAATGACCTTAAACATTATACTTAACATGGATAAGCCTCGTAAATTGAAGAAACATGAAATAATAAAAGGATTTTGTAATTGTGAATACATCTTTATTCGATGTTTTATAGCTGCTACTAACAGTAGTAGAAGCAAAACAATTATTAAAGAAAACTCTATGACTGCTCTCAATCAAAGTCCCGTGAGATCGGCCAAAAGAGTCCCAATAAGAGTGTCTCAAAGTCCGGTAAAGAAGTAAAAATGATTGACTAAACCAATCATTTAACTACGAGTATGAAATTAGCAACTAGAAAAACATTAATGAAGGCACACATAATTATGACAAAATTTGCTATTGTGGAAAAATACCCTTAAAACCATGTTCAATAAGTAAAATTACACTATTTTTTATCAATATCAAACTGAAAGTAAACAAAATAACTATAAAATTGTAAATTTTCGAACAAAAATTTTACTTTTCATATTAAATGTCGGGCTTAGAAGTTATGTCCACACTAAGATAACGTACCCAAGTCCCGCGAAATGGCACTACCTAATCCGATCACTGCTTATATTAATTAACCCATTAACCGCCGGTGTCGTATATATCCTACCTGTGACCTCAATGCTGCTAGCGCCACAGTCGCATATTTACAACACAAGTATTGACAGGGATTTTAGGTGTAATATGTAGTCCTTAATGGCTATGCAACAATGATAACGAAGATCCAAAGGTCAACTTACAAATATGAAACTATTATTTCTTTCTTCTTATTTAAGTTTATTTAATTGTTATGCACGATTCCTGGCTATGTATCCCTGGCTATGTATATTAATGTCGCTTTTGTTTAACTTAGCACTTAGAATAACTATTAATATTACGTTTCTACACATTTTATACACAAAACACACAACTCCACAACCACTAAACATAAATAATTTAAACAAATTAAACCACCTCCCAATTTGCTATCACAAATATAACCCAAACAATTTGTCTAAACCAGACTTTTTACATATGTCCCACAAAACCTATATATTAAAATGGAATAAATATGAATTAGAAATACACATCATATCAACTTATGACACGAAAATGATAGGAAATTTTGTAATAAACAGTAAACGATTAATTAAAAATGCATCCCTTAAAGCTACACCCCTGGACGTACAGAAAATACATAAATATGGATGACACACTTTCAGCGATAAATTCAATAGATGAACTAGATGTCGTGCCGTCCATGACATGTAATACTGAGAACGCCAAAAAATATTTGAGTTACAACCAATCAGATCTTACTGTTGTTGCGCAAAATATCAGAAGTGTCTATAGTAACATAGATGACCTCTTAGTAGTTCTAAGCACTTTTAAATTTGATGTTGATGTTATTGTCCTTAGTGAGTGCCGTCTGCAGGCTGATAAAACTGTCCCTAGAATAAAAAACTATATTAATTACGCAACTAAAAACCACCTTAATCAAAATGACGGGGTAGTCGCTTATGTTAGTAACAACCGTAAGTTTAAAGTTAGAGAAGTTAAACTAACACATGCATCTTGTCTGGAGATCACTACTGAAAATACTGTCATATTAGGTATATACAGATCTCCGTCAACTAGTAATGCAGAATGCTTCATATCCTCTTTAAGTACCCACCTTGAATCAATCATGTAGCTAAAAACGTTATTGTAACTGGTGATATTAACATAAATATTGCACATAAAACTAACGAACAATCTTTCGAACAAGCTAATAGATTAAATTACCTAAATATGATGGCTATGCATGGTTTGGTACCCGGGCATATCCTACCGACTAGAATGGAGTCTTGTCTTGACCATTTTATGGTAAAGCTTGAAGGTAGACTCTCCAACTCTAAGGTCCTAGTGTTAAATACAACCATTACTGATCATGCCATGGTACTGCTTAAAATTGGTAGAAAGGATAACCCTAAGTCTTGGAATAAAACTAAAATCAATATAAATTTTGAAAAAGCCTACAATGCTCTGTTAGAAGATAACCTGGCAACACTATACAGCATAAATGATCCAAACATATTAGCGGAGAAGCTCATACATAGAATTAAAGGATTCATTCTAAATAACACTTTTGTCACTGTAATCCCCAGGAGTAATCGAATCATCAAGCCCTGGATTACCACAGGGATTCTAAAATGCATCAGAAATAGAAATTATATGCAGAAACGCGTTCGGGATAATCCTGACAATATGACTTTAAAAATAACGTATAAAAGATACCGCAAGTTTTGCAATGCACTTATTAAAAAACTAAAAAGAAAGTATGATAAGGACCAAATAGACAAAGCTAGTAAAAATCCTAATCTTCTCTGGAAAGCCATAAATAGAATATCTAACCACAAACCAGATCGGACGGAAAACAAAGACCTACTAGACCTCAGGGACTCACCTACGGAATCAGCTAACGCTGCAAATGAGTACTTCTCTAATATTGGCAAATCTCTCGCAGAAAGTATTCCACCCATTGATGAAAATCCATCAAGTGATACAGATCTCGGATATTCGTCCTCAAGTCACTCTCTCGTGCACTCATTTGTTTTATTTGAAACTGACCTTGCTGAAGTACACACAGTCCTCTCTAACTTAAAAACAAGTAGTGCCTCTGGTTGGGACGGTATTCCTACAAAATTCTTAAAACTAGCCAGCAACGTTATAGTCCCTATTGTAACAAAATTAGCAAACTTGTGCTTTGAACAAGGTGTCTTTCCTTCCGTGCTAAAACAAGCAGTTATTACTCCGGTTTACAAAAGCGGAAATAGAGGCGATATATCTAACTACAGGCCAATATCTGTGTTACCTGCTATTTCAAAAATACTGGAGAAGCTGATAAACACCAGACTGATAAATTATTTTAATAAATTTAACTTAATATCGAAAGCTCAGTTTGGCTTTAGAAAAGGAATTTTGACAGAGGACGCTATTTCTGCACTCTCATCAAAAGTGATTGATAGTGTAGATAAGAATCAAAAATGCCTGTCCGTGTTCCTAGACCTAAAAAAAGCTTTCGACACTGTTTCTGTCCCCATCCTCATTAACCTCTTAGAAAAAGCTGGCATAAGGGGTGCTCCCCTAAATCTTTTTCGAAGCTATCTCCAAAATAGAACTCAGAGAACAAAATTGGGTGACTACGTCAGCGATGAGTGCCAAATATCTTGTGGAGTACCACAAGGTAGTGTCCTAGGCCCCACGCTTTTCTTGCTCTACATAAACGAATTATGCAACACTCACGTAGACGCGGGAACTGTGTTCACTTATGCTGACGATACTGCGGTTGTTTTCTCAGGTGGTACTTGGGAGGAGGTTCGTCTCTCTGCAGAACTTGGTCTTACAAAAATCGCTGGATGGCTGCAGAGAAGCTTGCTTACTCTTAACGCTACGAAGACTAACTTCATCTGCTTTTGTAAATATAACCGCTCGCAGCCACACACTGATTTCTCAATTAGGATACATACAAGCGGTTGCACGCAAAACAATTGCTCTTGCCCATATATAGATAAGGTTGAATCTGTGAAGTACCTAGGGGTTACGGTTGATCAGCGTCTCACCTGGCATTTACACGCCGAGAACATTATGAATAGGATCCGCAAATTGATGTGGTCCTTCAAAAACCTCAGACACGTACTAACAAATACCATGTTGCACCAAGTATATTTATCGCTAGCTCAACCTATCCTCACATATTGCATCTCTATCTGGGGTGGCGCTACAAAGACGAGATTCCTTCAACTTGAAAGAGCTCAAAGGGCGTTATTAAAAGTAATGCACCAAAAACCGTACAGATTCCCCACTAACGAACTGTACCTACTCTGTGATGTATTTTCCATTAGGAAATTGTATATTTTAAACCTGATTATAAAGACTCACAGGAGAACCCCTTATACACAAAATAAAACATCAACACGGAGAAAAAACATAAAAATTAAATTACCAAAATTTAAATCTGTATTTGCTAGGAGACAGCAGCAAGCTCAATCCTGCTATCTATATAATCTTATAAACGAAGATATAGATTTTTACTCCTGTACCACACATGAAGCTAAAAGTAAGTTAATAAAGTGGTTGAAAAGCAAAAGCTATATTGATATCGAAAATATAATACAAAAAAACAGTATAATAATTAGATACACACAGCACACACGCACACAAACACACGCACACAAACACACACACACACACACACGCACACACACACACACACAAACACAAATTCACTAGTCAAATAAATTACTTCAAAATAGTTATTAGCATTAATTAAGTACTTATACACCTAAGAAAATTGTAGGAAACAACATGTGGAGAGAGCGGTGTTCTCTTAGCACAAGTGTTCTGTACACTTAAAAAGAGGCACCAGTGCAGATACTGTAACTATTCTTAAGCTACCGAATAAAATTATTTTATTTTATTTATTTATTTATTTATCTTATTGCCTTTTACGAAAAAAAAACAAATTTATTATAGAGAAGAACTCGTATGGCTAAATACTGTTTTACCTCAGACGTGTCCTGCCGCAGTCGTATATATCCAACAATAGTGATGCGACCAATTTTATCTTGCTTTATTTAGAAGTTGTGCATATGGTTTACACGAATTAAGAATAATACGTAATAATAATGTAAGTAATTGTATTTGTCTTTAATCTGAATAATAATCATCACACTTATGTTTTTATTATTATTTAGAATGGAATTATACATAATTTATTTGACGTTCGACTTTATACGATGATTAGTATCTACAACACTAGTACTTTCAATGCTATCTAAAGTGTCCAGCGCCAGAGTCGCATTTATCCAACTGCTTATGACGTCATAAGCGTGAACAATTCGATAATAGTGAGGGTACTTACTTATGATTAATAACAAATTTATTAGTGGGTAGGTACTTATATTATCGGATTCACTTCATTACATACTCACAGTAGAGGCTAACAGTAACTAGCAAAATGACAACCGTTGAAGAATTAATAAGAATTTTGGAAGGCTGTGAGGAACAAACTGAAGAATTTGAGACAGATGATGAATTAGAATTAGATGAAAAGGTAATGAGTGCTGTCTTCTTCAAAATTATCATAACAGCATTAATCAAAACATTCCTTTTTTTATTAAGCTTCTGCACCGTTATTCGAAACCTACATTAATATTTGAGAGAGGCAATCTTGTTTACTATGACGTGACGGTTGCTGATTTGACTATACTCTACTCTTTTTACCCCCTCTATCAGTTTCCCGTTTGTGCCACCAGGGTAGGGATGGCCGCTCCCTCGTCATTGGTGTCTCGTTTACCGAGACGTACGGTTCAGTCACAAATTCCTGGAATTTGTAAGTGAAATATATTTTAAAGTCTTAATGGTTTTACCGTTCGAATATAAAAATTTGTTATTAATCTTATTTTATTTTGCAGAGTTGTTGCAAAATAACGATGACGGACACATCTAGTGCATCAAGCACTAGCTCATCGTCCGATTCAAGACTATACCTACTCCGGCATGGGAGCCGAAGGCGGCGTAACGATGCCATAGAAGATTAGCGGTATCCAAATCTGTATTAGTGACATGTTGCAATCCATGAGTAATGTACCTTTCTCAGGCAAATAAGAAGATGAATTAGAGGGCAACGTGAGCGGCGAGATATATACAAAGCTGAAGAAATTTGAACCCACTGTTTTTAAATAAAATGGTTTGACACTAAAGTTGCATTTAACGATGTTTTAGAAACCATCCGTTCCAAAATACTCGCCCGCTCATGTTGACCTTATAATCTCTGTTCAACATTTTGATTCCGAAAACTGGACAAGCGTCCGATATTCAGAGATACATAAGCTTTGCTGCTCCCAACCGGCCTTTGTAGGCCTCGAAACAAATGACTAATTAAGGAATTTATGTTTTTGTCGCATTAATAGCATGGTCTCGTACTGCTGATGAGCTGTCTTTTCAGGCGTTAGAAAATAAAATCAGATCTTTTTATGGAGGGTAGTTTTCATAAGATCCCTAATGATGCTTTAACGACAAACTGGTCTTAAAATAGGTACGAGTGATAATCGTGAGAGTTTAAATCAATATATCTGTAATGATTGCAACTAACATGTCGTCACCGCGCTGACCTTATCCGACAAAGACGAGATTGTATCCCCCGCTGCCTAAGTGTCAAAGAGTCCATAAGAAAGATACCCCGAGCTCACATAACTTTTATTGGAAAAACACGGTGAAATTTCCTAAACTTTTTGGCCGGTCTGACCGCCAACCCAAAATAAGCCTGCTGCGCAAGCAAGTGCTAATCTATGTCGTGATGCTCAAAAAAGGCCCACGCAGGGCATTTATGACCAGTCTAACTGCTTTATGAATATGCTTAGACCTTTCTTACAAAAATTTTGGCCGGTCTGACCGCCAACCCAAAATAAGCCTGCTGCGCAAGCAAGTGCTAATGTGTATTAATGCTCACAAAAGGGCCTATGCAGGTATTTTATGACTAGTCTAACTGCTTTATGAATACACCTAGACCTTTATTATAAATACTTTTTGGCCGGTCTGACCGCCAACCCAAAATAAGCCTGCTGCGCAAGCAAGTGCTAATCTATGTAGTAATGCTCGAAAAGGGGCCAACACAGGGTATTTATGACCAATCTAACTGCTTTATGAATATGACGACTCGTCTTACAAAAACTTTTGGCCGGACTCACCGCCAAACCAAAATAAGCCTGCTGCGCAAGCATGTGCTAATCTGTGTAGTTATTCCTAAAAAGGGCCCACGCAGGGCATTTATGACCAGTGTAACTGCTTCATGAATATGCCTTGACCTTTCTTACAAAAATTTTGTCGCTAGTCTGAACGCCAACCCAAAATAAGCCTGCGGCGCAAGCAAGTGCTGATCTGGGTAGTAATGCTCAAAAAGGTACACAGGGTATTTATGACGAGTCAAGCTGCTTTATGAATATACCTCGACTTTTCTTAAAATTGCCTGCGCAAGGCAATTATAACTTTTTACCAATGGGCTGGCGCGATCCCTTTCGCCCATCCAGAATAATTGCAAATAGCCGAGGTCAAGGAAAGCCTCGCCAGCGTAGCCTGGGCCCGAGACCCCAAGGCCCCAATGCCTATAAAAACACTACCCGACTAGGTCAAAACTTCCCACGCAGGGACTTCAAAAGAGGAAATTCTGACTGCAACAGTTTTCGAGCGGGTCAGTTTTTATTTATTTATTTATTTTTGGAAAGATGAGAATCATTAAATATTCCACGCTCACTATTAAAATTGATTAAATCGTTTCGAAATTCGTTTTACCTAAGGCCCCCGTTAGCATTGCCAAATGCAGGAAACAATTCAAAGAATTATTGAGACGGGCGTGCTATATATTACACTCCTAGTTTTTGTCACGCCGATGTTCCTAATCCCAAAAAGCGACTGATCTTAACGTCCAATATTCAAATCTTAATTCTATACTTACCGATCGTAAAGTTCAAGTTGGTGAAAATTTCACCGAATTTCAGGGTTCATTCAGCCCTCAGATTTGCTAGTAAAATTAGATCTGTCAAACGCCTATTTCCATCTGCCTGTCGCAGCCAGCGAGTCTGAACTTGTTTCAAAGTCTGATTTTCAACAGCTGCAGAGGACCTGCTTGCTTTAAGGTCATTTCTGACCAATTGGGTTGCCCAGACCTTTCGAGTTTTAGTTAATTTAGACTTTTTTCTCCTAGCAAATCAGAACCTCGGCCTTTATCACGAAAAGCCTTAAAAACGGTGCAAATTCTAGAACATTTGGGCTGGCAGGTCAATCATGTTAAGTCTATCCTTACCCCTCGGAGGGCCATAGAATACCTGGAAAATTGTTGGTATCCTCATGACAACAAAAAGTACTTCCCATTAAAGAAATGCTTGGCCCTGAAAATAAATGCCGTTTTTGAAGCAAAAAACTGGTTGTACAAACGAAAGTCAAAGCATTGTGGGCTCCCTAAACTTTGTCCGCTTTCCAGTACTCCGTGGCTCCGTGGACGTTTCAATCACAGAGCCCTGTTAGCAATTGGTGCGAGTCCCCTTCACCAGTCCATATATTGTCGGGTCCCTATATATACTAATGGAAGCGCTGCTCGAACTATCATTGTGGATAAACAATGAAAATATAAAATGATGGGGGCAATAAGAAGATAGGACAAGAAGAGTCAAGTCTCCATTCAAATCAAAGAGAAATGCTCGCGATCCTAAATGCCCTAAAATGTCGTTGCCATTACCTAACAAACTCTTCCATGATAATACAAAGCGACGACAAGTCTGTAGTTGCCTTCCTGAGGAACGAAGGGGGAACTCTGTCATCCTCCGTAATGAATCTATGTTACAAGGTGTTTTATCTAGTAGACCAGTACAACATTAATTTACTAATTCACTATCTCCCCGGTAAGTTCGATTGCGAAGCAGACCGCCTGTCTCGCCTGCCTGTCATTTCAGAGTGAAATCTCCTTCTCCTACCCATAATAACAGTGAAAATATTTTCGAAATGGGACACGCCGGAAGTACACCTCGTGTCGGCAAAGGCGTATGAAGTGCCTAATTATGTATCACTGAACGCGGCAGATCGTCAAGCCCAGTTTCACAATGCATTCAGTCGAACGTGGCGTTACCAGCTAGCCTGGATATTCCCACCACCATTCTTAATACCTCAAGTATTAGCACACGCAATGAATACAGCTCTAGGAATTTACCTGATCATAGCCCCCCTGTGGCCGATAGTTTTTTGGAGAGCTGATCTCAAAAATCGAGCCCTTGCCCCACCATTCACAATACTTAGTCTAGATCAGGCCCTGATAGACACAGCCTCAGGTCATCCCCCGTCCCAGGCTCAGGAGTTGATGCTAGAAGCAGGAAAATGTGGGGATGGACAGAAAGCATAGAAAATTGGTCCCAACTACAAAAGAATTTATTACTTCTAGCTGGCGAAAATCATCGTTAAAAACTTATAAACACCCTTGGTATAAGTGGTGCTTATGGGCGTGTGGTCGCTCGTGGTCGTTAATGTGAATACACCCTCAGCAGCCGATTTTGCTAGATAAATAATTGACCTGCATCAAAAAGTAAGCTTGTCCTATTCGACCATATAAGGGTACAAATCTGCGATTGCTACCTTAACAAACCCTAATTTGCAGGTCAACCTAGCGTCACATACGCTTGTAAAATATTCATGAAAGTCTATTTCCAATGAAACTTCAAAAGTAAACAACGTAAAGACGTACCTATACGGGATACCGGTACCTTAGTAGAATTGCTTGAAAAAGGTGGTACTCATCAATGAAAATAGCTTTTAGGAATATTCAAAACCTGCCTCTATCTTATTGTTGGTTGTTCAAGTCATAGGGTATATGACCTTAATTTACTATCTGTTAATAAAAACGATTGTATTGTATCTTATACATCAATAATATTTTGGCCAATTTCTGGGTCAAAAACTGATTGTGCCTCTTAAATTATTAACGTTATTGTAAATGTTAATACCTAATTTACTACGTTCTGTTAAGTACATTAAAATAGCACGTTGCAAGAATCTAATTTTAGTTATGTATAGTTTTAGTTAAATGTGTAAAATTACCCATACCCAAACAGGGTTCATGTGAACTATTATTATACAATAAGACCTTGTGTAATACATGATTATATACAATAAATGAATTATGAATTAAATACAGTCAGGCTAGAATTTAACTCAAAATCAGGAAACCCTATTAATTTATTGAATTAAAAACTGTTATTTGTTTGCATTTAACTCAAAACTTAAAATATATGGACTTGGACCCTATATTATTTGGTATGGTGACATTTGTAAGTCTGACAATGACGCGGGCATCGATCCAAGCTACTCCGGGTAGCTAATGCATCCTGCAGTAGCTTCGAAAAATTTGGTACAAATCCTTCCGTTGGATGAAATCTTAGCTCGCGATAACTGACGCTCACAAAACACTTTTTCTAACGTTTGCTGTAGAGAAATTCGACAATCAGCACCCGTCTTAGCTGTAACTGAATGTTTTACTCCCGTTGATTATTCAATTTGAAAAATAATTGTAAGAAGATCTTATAGATTAGGAGCAAAGGGTACCTAATCAATAAAAATAGATACATTTTTAATTGATTTATTTATAATAAATTACAATACAACATAATTGAAAAATCCAATGTTACATTTGACTTACCACCAGTTAATTATTACAATTGAGTTTGGTCTGTTGTAGATACATAATTACATAATTATGTAACAATGTATTCAGGTTTAATACAAGCCTAGATTAAGTTGAAATAAACTTGTTTTTCAGTATTATTGTATGCTAAAGTTGTTTTTCAATAAACAGTATTATTGTATATTATGTGTTTTAATCCATATATCATAATATAAAAGAACATTTTTATTCTTATCACACACGAATGTGACTGTAACTTTACCAGTTACCTAATTGTTTTCACATGATTCACATTGGTGTCTTGCCACCAGGCGATAACAGACAGGTCTCAAATATTAATGTAGGTTTCGAATAACGGTGCAGAAGCTTAATAGCAGTGTTTTACCCTACAATAAAACACATATTAAGCGAAACACCTTATTCGAAACCTACACTTTATAATCCTGCCTGGCGGTTAAAATGCAATGTTCCACTCTCACAGTTACTTTTTACTAACTCACTACAAATCTTAGCACTTTCACTTCACTTCACCTTTGTGTAAGTTTTGGTGACGGTCACCACCGTCACTATCGTATCTATCTATCTATTATATCACTGTTTTGGTGGAACATTGCAAAACGTGTAAATAAAACATTAAATTTGAGAACCAATGACGAGGGAGCGGCCATCCCTACCCTGGTGGCACAAACGGGAAACTGATAGAGGGGGTAAAAAGAGTAGAGTATAGTCAAATCAGCAACCGTCACGTCATAGTAAACAAGATTGCCTCTCTCAAATATTAATGTAGGTTTCGAATAAGGTGTTTCGCTTAATATGTGTTTTATTGTAGGGTAAAACACTGCTATTTAAAGTAAGATTTAATTGAAATCGTAGTATACTTTTGGTTTAAAATATCTATGACAATTTATAATGGAGTACAAACAGACATTACAAAATATAATTTACTGTTATCATTTACTAAAATGAATATTGGTAATAATATCGATTACCGGAAACGACGCGGTTTGCAAGCACTATCCACTTTAACATTTTCCTATTTCTCTACCGCCGGAGTCGTATATTTCCAACAATAGGGATTCCAAAAACAAAATTTTGTTAAAATATTGTCTCGCTTTAAATCTAGGTTACAGTAGTATTCAATAACTAAATTGGATGCCGTTTGATGTTGTTTATTTTAATTTTATTAACATATGACGTTTATTTACATTTTATAAATTATACACAATTTTGTTATTTTTTAAAGTATACCACATGATAAAATATCGTAGCAGCGATTATATCACTACGGTTTCGGTACGAAAACGGCGTGTGGCGCTAGAGGCAAATAATTTTAACGGAGCAACCGGCGGTTAATAGGTTAATGCCAAGGATTCATGAAACATTACTTCATACATCGGTATGAAAATCTGTGGAATCATGCACATTTTCAAACATAAAATGTACCGAAAGTACGAACATGGCAAAATCGTGCTTAATTCTACAGCTTAAAATGTTCACGCATAAAGTAAATACTTTTTTACAACTAAGGTTTTCATTTAAATTCACAAACACGAATGAACTGTGAATATCATGTGCTTTAAAATTCAGTGACACATTTTAATATGTTGCTTGCTTCCTGCATACAGTGGCCTATGAACTAATTTTAAATGACACGTAGGCAGGGCATTCATGCTGCTGCCCATCATCAGTCTGCCGTGCCATGACAAAACCCTGTAAGTCGAGTTACAGTGTTTTGTGGTAGCACAGTTAAATCAGCTTTTTGAACCCTAATCTATATGTACACATTAACCCAATAATTCATAAACGTCTGCTAACTTAACAAGCTGCTAATAATTGTTTGTCCCTTTCGGTCTAAACAATGTGTCCAATAGAGCAAAAGGGACAAACAATCATTACCGGCTTGTTAAGTTAGCAGACGTTAATGAATAAGGGGGTAAGAGTTTATTTTTGAAATATTGTTTATTTATTGAGAGTACATAATTACAGTTTAAATCAGCACTTACAGATGAACCTTACATGCTAATTATTACAAACTATCATTATTTCTATTGTCAAATCAAATTCAAATCTAAATTATTAAGATAACTAATATTAACATTACTACCATTTGTACATAAAATATAATTAGATTATATCACAACTACGTCAACTTATGTCAGAACAAATTATATAAAAAAAAAAAATAATAATAAGTAGGATTTTATTAACTAGCTGATTGAGCTCTGCACAACAATACCTTCAAGATAGCGACAGGATGCTTTCATTATAGTTGCATCAGGGGTGAAAAAAATATCCAGGCTGGTATCACTGGCCAAGACATCGTTCATAATCAGTAGAACCTGGTGCAGAGGAGAAGAAGCAAGTGCACGCGTTTTAGCGAGAGGAACGGCAAACAAGTTCAGCCGGCGAGGACGCAGCGACTTAGCAGAGAGGCGTGGGACCCGTATTGGAATTTGAACTAGAAGCTGGGAATTACTTATCTGGCCTCGGAGTAGTTGGAGAAAATATTTGAATAAATAAATATTTCTTCGGGCCTCAAGGGATGTATAATGCACCATGCCAAGTAGAAAGAGAGACGGATAAAGATATGGATAGTACCCATACATCTTGCGATACAGGAAACGCAGGAATGACTTCTGTACTCTTTCCAAGACGAGCTTGTACTGTTGCTCATGCGGATTCCAAATTAAGGCGTTTGTTTCCAGTTTGCTGCGCACGTATGCATTAAATAAGATGCTAATAGCATGGTGACTGGTGAATAACTTAGCCTGACGTATAACAAATCCAAGACACTTTCTGGCCTCATTACAGACTCTCGTTATGTGTTGGTTGAAAGTTAGGTGAGGATCAAACCATGTCCCAAGATCTTTCACTTCAGTAACTCGGTTGAGCGGCTTACCCTGGACTGTGTATGTAGAGTGAATGGGATGACGTGCGCGCGTAAAAGACATCACTGAACATTTATCCTCATTAAGAGAAAGACTATTGTTCAGAGCCCAGGTGCAAACAGCATCTATGTCAAGTTGTAGATACTTGACTTCAGTTGGACCAACAATAGGTAGCGCCAATTTTAGGTCATCCGCAAACAAGAGACACGTTGAAAACTTTATAACAGCCGGGAGGTCATTAATCAGGATCAGAAATAACAGAGGTATTGCTTAAATGGGTCAAAATTATTTTCGTCGTCTTATTTTATGTCCGTAAAAAACGTGACGCAGTGGTGATTTTTGTATAAGATGATATTTTGTTTTCAATTTCTGATGTATGGATTAAAATCTAGCGTGAAAAAGAAATACAAGTGAACCGGTTTTTGGTTTATATACTGAGTCGACTAAAACAGCAACTAAGAGCGAGACAAAGTGGTATGAAACAAGGCAACGAAAATAATTTTGACCCATCTATCAAAAACATTGAAAAACGTTATCGTAAGTAAATACACTGTAACTCTCGAAACCAAGAGTCGTAATTTGACTAAACACTGCATCTTTTGATGATACAGTGTTTTGTCAAAACAAACTTGCCTATTCTTCAATCAGTGACTAAAGTATACAGTGTTTTGTCGTAATAATCCAACAAAAAAGGTTGACTGAGTACTTGAATCTTCTATCAAATTTAATTAATCCTTTTATCGACTCTTACGTCACTCGCGGGAAGAGTTGGGGTGGTGAAAAATGTATTCTTACTGCCGCCACCACACGGCCGCATCACGTTACGTATTTTTTTCATAAATAAATACGAAGAAAAACTATGCCAAAGTGGGAAGAAAACGACGTTTTCTCAAACATGCAATGAAATATTGTCTTTACGTTCCTTAAAATAGACTCGGAAGTCGGAAGTATCGCTTTTAGGGCGCAGAAAAGTAACTTTTTTTTTAATTTAATTTCGACTTCATTGTCATTATTATTTTTTGTATTTATTTGTATGTTTGACAAAAGCACTATACATGCCTCAGCGTGAAAACGGATTCCCGGCCTCGTCGCCTATCCGTATGTACCAACTTGGCCGGAAATCCTCATTTTCCCGGCCTCTGATGTAATATACTATTATCAGTTTATTGTCCCAATAATACAATCTCTCTTTGTTGCATTATACTCAAATAATTACATTATCTCACAACAATAGCTCCCAATTCTCTTCGGAAGTGAATTATTTTGATTAAACTATAAACAAAGACTCGGCCACTGATAAATATCGGAGCCGTCTCAAAGGAAACTTATGGTCCGTGGTAAGTAATAATTTAATCTCGTTCGTAATCTAGTAGCACTGGAAGTTAGTGCTTAAGATAATATTGAGGGCGGTTGGATTATTCGAATATTCACACTTATACCCTAGTTCGAACACTTAATTTAGACTTATGTTGATACGACTTGGTTCATAAGGGCCAAAGGATTAGGTACATTAGACACCATTAGCCTATCTAATTTTTCAATTTGTCACCACTCTATCTCTTCTTGTGAATGTCATAAGGCCAGCCGTACACCTCACCTGTAAGTTCTTACTTAAATTATAGGGACGGAACTATACTAAGGAATGAGAGATTTACGTAAGAACTTACAAGTGTACGACTGGCCCAAGATCCGACTAGGGGATTGAAGTGTCACTGACCATTCATTTATTGATTATCTGGTGCCCGCGATTTCGCCTGCTCATATATTCGTAAAGGCTATTTTCGCGATTTAAACTATGCTATGTCCTTTCACGGATAATAAGCTATCTCTATGCCAAATTACAACAAAACCGGTTCAGTGGTTTTAACGTAAAGAGGTAACAGATAAACGGACATACAGAAAGACAGGGCTACTTTCGCATTTGTAACGTGAGTACCTATGGTGATAATGGTGTATTTAGTATTTACCTCTTAATGCGTCTATGCATAGTTATTCAATGATATATAATAATATAAGTAAAGATACGTTATACTCTAACAAAATGAGCGAAATAAATAATACTTCACATCAATACACCTACAATTTATTGACAGTTGACATACGCCTATCTTCATACTTCAAAATGCGTAAAAGAGATGGCAAAATACATATACTTGTATTTAATAAATAAAAAAGAGACAACTAGCATTTGACAATCGCGCGTGCATTATTTTATTGATAAACATTGTTTTATCTTTGTTACTCTCGATCTTAAACCGCATAAGCTTGTCTTTTTCTCTATGTCAGTCAAAAACGTCAAAATGGCGTCCTATTTATTTTCAATAAATAATAAAATTGAAAAAAATATATAATTCAGTTTAACTGCGCATGATGTGTGATGCTAAGGGCATTTTTGCATTTTATTTTGTGGATTTCACTATTGAATAACATAAAATGACATTTTAAGGTGCGTTTAAACCAAAAGAGCATTCGCTGTTCTAGCGCCCGTTCTAAGAAATCAACCAATCACGTTTTGTGTACCGATCGAATTTCGTAGAGTGCAGTTCACGTGATTTGCGAGAACTCGGCAGTGGTACACACCTCTCGGTTGTCTGGGTAGGACTAAGAGCGATTGTTAGAATTATCACAATCTGAGCGCTTCAATTTTAGAGCCGGTGTAGCATATCTTTACTTATTATATCATTGTAGTTATTATTATTAGTTACCTATATAATAGGGACGCATACGCCTAGCAATGGATTCATATATGCAGATGATGCGTCATGTTAGATCAAAGCAATGTGCTTGCTACGTCTGCATCAGGGTTGAACATTCCGTAAAAATCAAACAAGTGCGTCTACCGCACGATTAACGCACAAAACGATCGTGCGCTTTTTTGCTATTAGAGTTCCGTAGCCAAAATGGCAAAAACGGAACCCTTATAGATTCGTCATGTCCGTCTGTCCGTCTGTCACAGCCGATTTACTCGGAAACTATAAATGCTACAGTGATAAAATTTTGTAAAAATATGTGTTGTATAGACCGCTACAAAATTATGATACTATATTGTAAAAAAAATAATTGGGGTTGGGGCCCTCCATACATATAACTGAGGGATAGAATTTTTTTTTTAGATGTATATAAGCGTGTGAGGTATCAATAGAAAGGTCTTTGAAAATGATATAAAGGTTTATATGTCACATTTTTATTTAAGCGAACCGTTTTCGAGATATCAGCTGTCAAAGTCTGAAAAATGTGTCACCCCCTCTCTATTTTTTAAACTACGTACAACAAACAAAAAGACAATACAACAACAACAATTCCAAAAAAAATATGTTATGCATATTAATAAAATGTATCAGCGATTTTTGGTTTGATTAAATTATCTCTTATAGTTTTTGAGATAGGTTGATTTAACTGTATTTTTTTAATGATAATGGTACGGAACCCTTCTCGCGCGAGTCTGATTCGCACTTGGCCGGTTTTTTGGATATCAAACCCAAATTCACTGGGTATAATTTAAGCATACTCAAATATTCAGGGTTGCGTGAAAATTTATTCTCAATCAATTATCCAGCAGCTTCGTCCGCTATTCTTCTTGTAACGAATTTTCGTAAGCGATGGCATAGATTTTGTAACACTAGAGCAGATACGCCATATTCAGCCAAATAACATCAGATTCATTTTTAGATTAAGTAAATTATGGACAAGTATGATATACTGGTAATACTGGTATTATCTGTACAGATGAATTTTAAAATTCTTTTCCTTCGGCGTTTCACGGAAACTATCGAATCCATATTGTTGTCAATATGAACTTTAGTTTCTATTCCATTCCATATAATTATCGTGAATATACGAAGGAAAAAAAAATGTATTATATCTTTAAGTGATTTGCTTTGAACGTAAACTAAATACCTAAAATACATCTGTTTACAAGTATTTTTTGTTCGTCGTCTGTTAAATAAAATATACTTTTATATCTAAAAAATAAGCGGCACTATCAACCATTTTATCACACTAACCTATATTAACTTTATAAAAAATAATAACTATTAGGTTATTCAATTTAGTGCCATGTTAGTAAAAAAACATTTTTCTTTGTCGAAGGTATGCAACTTACATTTTTAGTACCACTCAGTCCAATGTGCCCTATTTTTAATCCATGTAAAAAATATTAATCGTGAACGAAATAACAGTTCTGATTTGACGTACACGTAGTTACCTACAGTAATATTAGGGTGATCAGTATTCAGTTAGGCACAGTTGGCTGCAAGTAACAAGTACTTAGCACAAGTATGATTTAATTAATTCGTGAAGTGTTCGATAATGAATCAATTCATGCGTACGCAAGTTCTCCACCAAATCGACGCTATACTTATTCGACATTAATTACACAAAAGATCCCAATAGGTCGAAGTGTATCCGTAAGAGCCCCACTAATAAGATAAGATAAAAATACTGAACACTCGAGTGATGGAAAAAACACGAGGTGTAATTTCCATTCACCTATTAACCACCGTGAAATTTTCATCAATCGTGCCACTGTCGCTGTCGCCATCAATACAAAATTACACCGTGCAGATTAAATAAGACTAATTTTTACATCATAAAAAAACAGACTTTATTTTATTTTATTTATTTCAGTACATCCACATCATAAATATGTATTACACATTACACAATAATATTAATAATTCTTGTCTTATTATGTCTTATTTATTAGACTCTGGCGAGGTGAGCTGGATATAGATTATCTGACACGTCAGGGTCGCGTTTTATAAAGTTACATTTCACGATTTCGCTGTTTGCATACACATATTGGCTAGAAAGAGAAGCTAACAGCAAAATTGTAAATTGTAACTTTATAAAACGTGGCACAGGCGCTTAAATGGTTGATTGCTAGATCCGAGGTGGAGTAGGTAAGAATAACGACATAATGGTAAATTATACATATTGGATGTCATACCAAGGAAAAACAAAAGATCACCAACGTCCGAGGTGGGAAATATTTAGTTAATCAATAATTCCAAATTACATAAAAAAAAACTATACACATCTATAAAACTCATTTATAAATAAATACATGTAACTACACAAAACAAAATTCATTAATAATTTGATTTGAGTTTTCCCAATTACTTCGACATAATGGTACTTTCTATGGTGGTGTATCTGAAGCGAGGCTTATAATCTGTGTTGAGAGGATAATGAAATTTCCGAAGCGTCCAAAACCGCTGGAACATCACGATTATGATAATCTCGCTAATCTCCTTTTGCTGCTGTTTATTTTCACTTAGCACACAATTGTGTGCGGTGCAGAATTTAATGGAGCCTTCATCATATCTACACAGATATATTAATCTGTTTAACTTGAAGAAGAGAGGTTTTTCAGAAGAGGGGTTTTTATAAATCATATATTTGCGTATGAATAGGGTCAGGTTACAGGTGTTGTTAAAAGGTATATACATTATGAGACCTAATGTCAATTCCACCAAAAAAAATTTTTTTTTTCTTTTTTTTTTCGTCTTTTTGAATACTTTTTAACATTTCCAGTACTTTTTATCATAACAACAATTTGTTTAAATTATTTATTTCAATTGTTTTTTTTACGTACCTACAGGTTATTTCGTCAAGTCTATTCGTATTTTTTTATTGTCAGGCAAAAGGTGTGGTAATATTAGAACACATTGTGGTAGCATTGTAATCAAAAAGAAGTTAAATGACGAGTTACGTCGAAAAACTTATTTCGAAAAAAGGTTGATTATCTCTGAAACCAAGCCGAATCCAAGAAATTTTATACAACATTAAAGACTCTAAATATGGTCAGGAATCCAGCATTAAAATCTTTTGGTTTCCTCGCGAGCACCCTGTAGATACCTTTATATTATATCTAAATAATTGGCACAATAAAGAATAATAATACACAATTGAGATTAAAATAATAAGAATGTCACAAGTTATACAGAATATTTTAAAAAGTCACCTAGTGAATAATTTTGTCTAAAATCCATTTGTGAAGATTTTGTTACATATTTATATAAAAGTAATGAATGACTGCTTGCTTACACAAGAGTTTGAAGTATTATTTTGTTTAAGCATGTCTGCATTTATTAGTAAGTACTAGATATCTGGGCGTTTTAGAAATACATAGGAACCAATAACATTAAGAAACGCCATTCCTCGACGATCGCTCCATTTTGTAGCCAAATTCCCATTGTGTTTGTATTATATTGACGGCTACAAAATGGAATGATTAATAGTAAATTATAAACCAAGAGAATAAAGCACTGTTCTATGTCACGGGCGCGACATTGAATCCTGAACGTAAATTCAAAAAAATTCAAAAAATTCAAAATTCGTTTATTTATCATACATGGTTTCTTAACTTGTCGAATCCTCCTTTTAAGTTTGACACTTGTGTTAGGAGGAATTCGCTCCTTCATACAAGGTGTTTAATAAACAGTAGGTAACAAAGTGATTACAAATGTTTAGTCTTAATATTAAAATTATAGTTAAGTATTATTGCTAAGTACATAAAAATTGACAAATCGAAGTTGTAGACATTATTTCCCTTATTTGTGTACCTACACATAAAAGTGTAGGTATATTGTACATATAAGTACAATTAGTACAATGTATATATGTCTTTAGGTGCAACGTATATATACATACACACAATATATACGTATATATACACATATATATAAGTAGGTAACTCTATGTGAGCACATTATATGTGCACAGTGTACCAACCAAAAATGAAAAAAGACAAAAAATAATATATATATTTATATAAGTAGATATTATTCAAGTTCTTATGTATATTATTCAAGGTAATATGTTTTCTATCTCTTCATATGTTTTGTTTTTTAACCATCTTGCAACCCTATTTTTGCACTCGTAATAAGTTTTACCATAAATACTTATAATTCTATTGACTTTGTTGTATATATAGACAGATGTTGTAACAAATTGTCTCTTGGCAAAATATGTCCTATCAATACTTGGATGGTTAATTACTGAGTAAGGGTTACGCTTTTGTAGCATGCCAATATCCGGTTTTATTGCTTTGTGAACCTTCATAATACAGTTTAATATGTACAACTGTCTCACAGTTAGGACGTCAGCCTCTTTATACACATCAGAAGTGCTATGTCGTATATTTTTACATAATAAAACTTTTAGGATAGTTCTTTGAGCTCGCTCTAAAGTAATAAGTTTATTTTTGTGAGTGCCACCCCAAACAGGAAGGCAATAAAGTACTATGGATTGCACAAGAGTTTTGTACATGTAAATTAGGAGTGTCTTGTCCGCTACCTGTCTGAGATACTTGAACAACCATATCAGCTTACGTATTCGATTTTCCGTAGTTTCAATTTGTTGGTTCCACGAAAGAAACTGGTCAATATGTATACCTAGGTATTTAGTTGATTTAACAGGGGTGAGGCCAAGGCAAGAACAAAGTGTATTACTTTGGGTTTTACATGTATGTGCAGTTAACTGGTAAGTGGTTTTATCAGGTTGGGTAGAATTTAAAATTGAAAAAGTGATGTAATTAGATTTTTTAATATTTAATGTGAGTAAGTTAATTTGTAACCAAGAAATTACTTTGGACAGACCAGCCTCAGCAAATGAGTATACCTCATCCCAGTCCCTCCCATGGAATAAGAGCGCAGTATCATCCGCGTAGGATACTACTAGACCATTTCCAATTTTGATAGTTGTGAGGTCATTTATATAAGTTAAAAATAGGGTGGGTCCCAAGACACCCCCTTGGGGGATGCCGTATTCATTGGAGATTACGTCAGTGCTATATACATCATTGTTCAGTTTCACCCGTTGCGTCCTGTTATTTAAGTAGCTAGAAATTAATTCCAAAAATTTGCCACGAATACCCATTACTTCAAGCTTGCGTATAAGGATGGGGATAGACACTGTGTCGAACGCTTTTTTTAAATCGAGGAATATGGCAACGTAACGAAGGACTCCCAGTTTTACTCCTGAGTGCAGCGAGAAATCAATCCAGAACACTAAGTAAATCCCAATTGTTGTTTATACAGTCGACGTCAAAGATATCGTTACGGTTTAGGTGCCAAAAATATATTTACACGACTTTATTGCCTTGATATTAAGGTCGTGTAAATATATTATTGGCACTTAAACCGTAATGATATAGGTATTTGACGTCGACTTCAAAATAGGATCACGCATCATCACATCATCAGCCTATTTCAGTCCACTGCTGGACGTAGGCCTCTCCTATTATCTATGCACATAGATGCATTAGGAGGTAAATACCCATAATCGCCACGCTGGGCAAGCGGATTGGCGATCGCAGTAATGTGTCCGTATGATGACGCTGCTGCCCATCATCAATCAAATCAAAGGATGGTTAGTGACACTTCAATCCCTTAGTCGACTCTTACGACACCCGCGGGAAGAGTTGGGGTGATGACAAATGTATTCTTACTGCCGTCACCACACGGCTCAAACGAAACCCAAATAGGATCATAATGAGATTAATGAGGAATTTTAATGATAATCTAAAAGTTCTACTGTTGCAAACTTCGATAAGTTGAAGAAGCATGTGCGACGTCGGTGAATAAGTCTTTAAGTCCTTAGCCTTATACCTTCTACACATGACTGTATACTGTACCAATGTATTCTCATAAACGTGACTCCAATACAAACTAATCGATTCTTACTGCGAACATAAGCGCATTATTGGTCCATCATATTACTGCACTAACAATTCAAAAAGGGCGTAACTGCATGTACAATTGTATATACATTACGCCTTTCTCTCTCAAGCAGTATGGGTTTGTAGCAGCTTTACCAACAGGTCAATTACGACATGGGGGTAGTCACCGCTTCGTAGCATTAACCATTCCCTGGAGGTTTTCCTTTTGCAACAGAGATGTGGTTGGGTGGGGTCTCTTTTAAAGCGGCAAAAATCTTTTAAATCAGGCAGGAGGTATATTGCACGTAGATAATGGCCGTTGAAGCGGAACGGTTCACGAGTGGCGGCCACTTACCAGAAGGAAACTAAAATTGCATGGGAAGGACGGAGGCCGCTGGATGCGGGTGGCGTAGGACTGGGTCATTGTGGCAATCCTTGGGAGAGGCCAATGTTCAGCAGTGGACGTCTTTCGGCTAATATGATGATGATGATGAATCTTTTAAATCGCTTGTCGTATACTACTTCTTCTTTGGACGTTTCCAAGAACCAACATCAAAGTTGAAAACCAAACTTTTTTTTATTTATACGTAATGTGATAGTAACGTGCAATATTTTTAACGATTACGGAACATTTCCGCACATGCGGCGGTTACTATTGCTCGCAATTTCATTCATGTCAAACTAAGTCTATCTTCAATATCTTCTTTTTCTCCCGAATCTCTAAAAAAGCCACAATAGAAGCAGCTTATTGCTTCATCATTAAGGCCTAATTTTGTCAAGCATTTTTTATCAATCAACTAGCGACCCGCCGGGCTTTGTTCGGGTACAATACTGATACTAAAAGCTATCTCTTGGATCACTTTAACTATTAAAAAAACTGCATTCAAATCCGTCGCGTAGTTTTAAAGATATATACATAGGGAATAAGAAAGAAAAAAAACATTTATTCGAGATACAGTAGAAACAAAACAGTAAACACGTGTCTCGAAATGGCCAAAACTCAGCATTTTTCCAGCAGAGCCAGCGCTGGTCTTCCGATTTGGCCATTTGAGTCACACATAGGGATATAAGGGACAGAGAAAGCGACTTTGTTTTATACTATGTACATAGCTTTTCCTTAACTTTTATACTATGTAGCTTGTAAAAAGGTAACAAAGCTAAATCAATTTTCCTTAAGTAAAATAGGAGTATAATTCATTTTCCGCTGTAAGTGACGCCATACCACAAACAGCTCCCAACGCCTCACCTCTCACACTAAAACACTATGAGTAAGCAGGACAAGTGCTAAGCGATGGTCTGTAATTTTTCAGTACCCGTATAATGGGAAAAGCTAGTATAAGTTAGTCTAGTCGGTGAGGTCTGCCAGAGCATAAAGTTCTAAACCGGATTAGGAAATGAGAAATAGTGCTGAGTATTTACTTGAAATGAGTTTTGAGACCTTAAAACTTAGGAAGACTATTGAGAAAAGTCATAAATAACGCACAATTAACAATGTACCGAGGAGAAGTTTCATAAATTTCGAAACTTCTGTAGAGAATGTTCTCGGTAATTTAAATTTTACAAGCAATTCAATCATGCCAAAACCGTTGTATGTAGGTGTATACATGCCTTTTACGGTATATTTTTATGCCTTGTTTACTCAATTGTGAAATACAATATTCTTCATAACATAATAATTTCTCTGTTATAAAATGAGTATTAATTATAATTCTAGCGACTAAGTACTTTAAGCAATGTAGGCATTTGATTCCACTCGTGAAGCGCCGTGAAATTGCAGATATAGTATACTTGATTAATATAGTTAAAGGTAATGTAGATTGTCCCAATTTGCTGCATAAGATATCTTTGAATGTTCCGTCAAGGAGGTTTAGGCATTTTCGTCCCATTAGTAATTACCAGACTACTACTAGGTACAGGAAGAACAGTTTCATATGTAGGGCAGGCATGAGCCTAAATAGGGCGAGTATACATTGTGATACGTATTGATATACATAGTGATAGCATACCAGTTATAAAGAATAAATTGATAAAATATTTTATGAGCACAGTGTTACTGCTGGCATCGGACAGGGCTCGGTGTGTTACTGATATTTTCAATGTATCAAGACTAATGTGCTAACAATTGCAGTTTTTTTCTTTCTTATTTATAAGTTTTTTTTTATTATCAGTGTGAGATTAAGTTAGTTACTTTGTTTAGTTTTATATTATACACTCACTGGTCTCATGCAGTGTGAATTTGTAAGTAGGTTTATTTAATTGGGCTAAGAATTAGATGATGTATTATGTTTCCATAAGCGAGAACCTGTAATTGGCTTTGTGATTCTATTATTATTTATAGATACATTATAGCGCTGTTGGTCTTCCATGTAACTAAAATAAAATAAAATAACACTTTTTTGTAAGTTCTCATGGAAACATTCTCAACGAGGACTTACTCTTAAATCCTCATGAAAATTCTCGGAATTTTCCGAGTATATTCCCGCAATTTTGAGAATGTTCTGCGACTTGTACATTGCTACGCACAATACGATACAAGTGCGATAAATTAAAACACGACCGAACGATTTTAAATCGACACGTGTTACGCATTTCCTTTTAGCACGTGTTACTATGGCCTTCCAAAGTTTGAATCTGGCATAAAATGAACTACAAACGCGTAAAAAAAATACCATCTGCATCTGCACATATAACAATCGTTGTTATCATTGTCAGCCTCCGTAGCCTAGTCGGCAGTGACCCTGCCCACCTGGAGCCTCCGGGTTCGAATCCCGGCGAGGGAATTATTTACGTTTTTATTTATTGTCGTTTATATCGTTGTCTATGTATTTAAGAGTCTTTATGTATCTGTATATTAATAATCAGAGGTCTTGATTTAGCTCACCGTGATACCTACTATGTAGGTCGACTGGTGAATAATGTCCCAAGATATATTTATACTCGTATATATTTTTTTTTTGATCGGAGCAGGCATCGGGAAGCTTTTTCGTTTTATACTATGTATCGATCTATAATTCTATAATAATAGTCTACTTCTTTTCCATTACGTGCCAAATGTAAGTACTTGTTTGTCTACATAAACAGTTACGTAGGCAACAAAATTTCCAAACTCATAGAAAATAATTATCCAATTTTCAGACCACGTTCAAGCCACGGTAACCAATGAACCAGATAATTCAACGTAATCATAACTTTGGCAAACATATTTTAACGATTAAATAGCGCGTGTTTATTAAATTTGTGACAGCCGATTGAATTTCGGTTAACCGATTAAGTACTGGAAATAATTTTGAGCTCGGTAAATAGTTATAATCAAATAACTAATTTACCTAGCCAATATGTGGGTACGTTAGAGAGACAAACAGAGAAATTGTAAAATGTAACTTTATAAAATGCGACCCTGGTCTCCTGTTCGTTGCCGCCGCGATTTGGGCTCGGCTTTTCACTACGATCAGGTGGGTGGAGCCACTTGGTTGTGCCAATATAAAAAAAAGTCGGCTAGTTTGAAAAATGCCACCGATTGTCCGGACAAACACCGTGGCGAAAAATGCCACCGTTTACATAAATCACGAAATGCTATAAATAAATACGCAATAGCGAAAGTTGAACGGGAACGCCGGAGTTTGCTGGAAACGGTTCAACAAGTTTAATTCATGAAACGTCACACGCGAGTGCAAAGCGCTATAAAAAGTTATCAACTTTGTGGCCCAAGTTACGAGCAAAAGACTTGTAAGGTCAATTAGGGTAATACCGTCTATCGGGAAAGTCCGTCTACCAACTGATTTTCACCCATAACTCAACAATATAAGACGCATATGACGGATTTTCCGTACAAATAAAATATGCCGGAATTATCTACACTGACCTTACATACAATATGTATAGTATATAACCTATCACTACACTCGCAGTCAATGAATACGGGTCAGTAAATTTTAATAGAAAATACCGGAATCGGAATGATTTCAAAGATGGTTTTGAAATATTTACAGGAGAGGTAATTTACACGACTGCCAAAAGGAGAGTATAATGTATTTAGCCCCTGTGTATGTTTCAAATTTTCATTGAACAAACAGAACTTCGCAGGAAATTTTGATAGTGTTAAGGTATCATTAGCATCAAATTTATACAGTAATTTTCCTGAATTAATCATAGAATCAAAAAAATGGCCGTTCGATCGAGTTATGCAAGCAAAATTTTGCATTGTTTAAAAAACAAGGAACCTCAAAAACAGGTAAATTGAAACTTAATGCGGGCCTCATCTGTGCAGCAAGTAAAAAAACCTATTAAAGGTTTTGACTTGACGTTCAAAAATAACGGTTTTACCGTTCAACGGTCAAGGCTGATAGTTTAACTTAAACTATCAGCCTTGACTTATTTCAAACTGTCTAAAAATAAGTCAGTCGGAATTTAATCAAAATATGGTGATTTTATATGGAATGGACCATAACACAATGTGTTAATTAGCACTTTATTTTTTATGCTTTGATGCTATTAGATTCCAGCTTTCCGCTTTATACTTGGGCCAGCCAGTAGTACATTTGCACCAAAGTACCTGAACACTATAAAATGCAGGTACTGTACTGCCGCATCAAAAATATTGTACCTTACTCCATTGTAATACGGAGAAAAGCGCTGGCATATTTTTAAAGCTATGCAGTAAGGTGTGAACTACTGAGCTATGTTTATTCGGGAAATAGGTACCAACTCAGGGTTGCCAGGCATACTGTGTAAAAACTAAAAAGAATTGAAACTTTGTATGGATTTCAACTTTCACGATTATCACTCATATTTTAACGCCCAACGGGTTTTAATCGCGTAAACTCGAGTCTGCCTGCGACCACGAGTGTAACGTCATGCCCGAAACGTCAGGATAATTTATAAACGTAAGTTTATGCAATTAAGACCCGTTTGTCGTTAATATATGAATTGAAACTTTAGTAGTGTCTTTAATGTGTGTTTTTATTAATAATGAATTCATCCTCATTTGAAATTCTACGCATTTATGCTTCGTCTTTATGTTAATCTCTTAGTTATGAGTAATATACATTAATATTAAAATGATTGCTCATGCTTTTTTTTTGGTGTACCTAACATGATTTTATTATTGTTAAATACATATATTTCAATTTGAATTGAGATTTAGACATGTTGTTTTTTTATATTAAAATGTTTGAACTTGAACTTCACTACATAATATAAAATAAAGTCACTTTTTCTGTCCCTATGTCCCTTTGTACGCTTAAATCTTTAAAACTACGCAACGGATTTTGATGAATTTTTTTTTAATAGGTAGAGTAATTCAAGAGAAAGGTTTTTATGTAGGTATGGTACCCGTACTACCCGTGTGCAGCCGGGGCGGGTCGCTAATATAAGATAATTTCGAAAGCAGTAGGCTTATGATGGTACCGTACCGATGGTTTGTCGTCATTGCTTTCACGTTCTTACAAGTATGCAAGTGCGAGTGTGACACGTAAATGGATAAGACGGAACCATCATAAGCCCCGGTATGCGACATAATGTCGTTAAAAATGTAGAAAAGGTACCTACGATCATTTCCAAACTGCCTGTTGTAAAATTATGATTACCCACCGCCCATAACTTCAGTTCTTTGCTTTGCTTTAATGTTGACTGGTTAAAGGGTGCTTCTTGGAACTAAGTTCACCTTTTGTACGTTAAAGTTTTCTTTTGTGTAATAAACATTAAGTAAATTAACGACCGATCTCGTAGAGAGATTCCTAGCATTCTCTCCATTGCCCTTTGGGTGACTTTGAACCTTCTACCAAAGTAACCGAAGTAGCTCTCCGAAACGCTAAACTGAAGTGGCAGTGGGCGGGGCACATTGCGCGTAGAACCGATGGCCGTTGGGGCGGGAAGGTTCTCGAGTGGCGGCCACGTACCGGTAGGCGCAGCGTGGGCAGGCCCCCCACAAGTTGGACTGATGACCTAGGGAAGGTCGCAGGAGTCCGCTGGATGCGGGTGGCACAGGACCGGTCATTGTGGCAATCTTTGGAGGAGGCCTATATTCTTTGTCTTTCGGCTGAAATTAACGACATAAATACATGGACTAAAGATCGGTCCCAAGCAACACTTTCGTGTACCTATGTGACAGGAAAATACAAATATGAAATTTAATTTTAGTCTCATGGACTGCTCTGATCTGACAACCCTAAATTTTGTCAGGAGAAATATAAATCCCAGTTTGTTCATTTGCTTTCAGTTCAGCTGTAAATTCGGCTG
The DNA here is from genome assembly GCA_025490895.1 of Thaumatotibia leucotreta. NCBI lineage: Eukaryota > Metazoa > Arthropoda > Insecta > Lepidoptera > Tortricidae > Thaumatotibia > Thaumatotibia leucotreta. Next base: position 15,792 of record JALPQI010007061.1, on the reverse strand, counting down.
TTTCTACGGAATTTCATATTTCTATCAAAATGTTTTATTTTTGTCCTACAGGCATACTTTTACATACTGAATATCTAAAACTTAAGTCAGGTAAAGAACCAGTATTCGTCGGTGAACCAATGCAGTCCGATTACTAATAATTTTGCATAAAACCAGCCTGATTTTGGTGACCGTCACCATGGCAATAACATACCAAAAAAGTTGTTTCACCCACCTACGCGTAACGTCGCTCGGTACTTTCTCGCACTTGTATCGTCATGCATTATTGTGTAGATAGGTCTACGAACGTTGAAAATATTTGTGTTTTAGTAGAAATACCCGAAAACATGAAACAGAGTGAATACGTGCTTGTTTGGTTTGTTTTCAACTTTCATTTTACGGTCCCTGCTGCATAATAATGGGACAGAAAGTTTTGGACGCGGAATATTGAATAGAATAGAAAGCTGTTTATTTAGGAACTTAGTACATAACAAAAGTGTTGTAGAAACTAACATTGACGAGAGATCAGTCCTGCAGCGTTATTCACTAAGGAAACCGCCTTGCTAACAGCGTTGTGACAGCGCTGCGGCAGCGTCGAGCCTAAAAATGGTATTCACTAAGTTACCGCCTACAGTTCGACGACGAGCTGTTCTACGTTAGTGAATACCGTTTTTCGCAGCGCTGCGCTCTACGTCGAAGTGAAGGCTCTCTCGTCGTCGAGCTCGTTGACGAACGCAGCGTCGAATGTGTGAATAAGAGAATAGCATAGCTGAAAAGGCTTCCACTCACCTTAGTGTCAAGGCATCTCTAGGATTTCTTGACGCTGGTCTTCCGTGGAAGCTCTTTCGAGCAAGCGCAACTGGCACTCTACTTACTTCTTCTTCTTTGTCCATCCCTTTTCCCAGTTTATCTGGGGTTGGATCTCCTTTTACATCTGCGCCAGATAACTCTGTTCTGGCTTGTCTACGTACTCAGATTCTCGTTGCGGATCTCTTTTTCCATATTTGAACGATCGCTGGAACGAAGAAACTGCTACTCTTTACAATATTAATAAAATCTTAGCTACTAAAACATGTAATATTTTTTTTTAAATATGAGCCGATATTAACAACTTCGTTAACTTAACACTTGACCTTCTTAAGATAAGATATTGAAGGCTGGATAGGAAAATGTTTACTTAAAAAGAAAATTTACTTTGATTTGCGGGTAGACTTTGATAACAACTCCCACCAACTGCCAAATTGCATGTTTTAAGTAGGTAATCGGAAAACCTCATAGCTTTTTTTTCACTTGGTTACTTAATTTATTTTTATGTATCAGGCTGGTTCTTGAGGAGAAACCGATTACTATATATTAATTTTATTTTTTTACGTTCATTACATTACGTTATTCAACCAAAGTTCAAAGGAGGGTGGGCAAATTGGCCTATTAACCAATAACGACAAACGGTATGCCTCTGGATAGCTTATGTTATAGGTAAAAAACTTAAGTAAGTCACCTGTTGTATGTAGTAGTGATCTATTCAAATAGACAATACACATTTAAAATTCGAACACAAACAAAACAAATGCCCATATGGATAGATTACAACCACATATAACAAGAGCTTTTCTTAACTTTTTCACCTATAAGCTCCGTAACTTTTACTATGGCAGGAACTTCCAAATATGTGTGTGAAGAAACTTAATAGCACTTAAAAACTGGGAGTTACAGAGTATTTAACTATCGCAAGTGTTCGTGATTGACAGTTAGTGACCGTCATTATTACTCGTTCCTAATAAGTCTTAAATTAGTAAAGTGTTTACTTTCCGCAAATATGTCGTAGTCTCGTAAGATATTCTTTATACCTATGTATATAAAAATACATTGACGGATCGTTGTATGTTGTGCAAAAAATATTCAAAGGTGAATGTTACGAAATAAATGTCTCATTGTTAAATAATTGTTTTAGCTATAACTTTTTTCTCACAGCAGTTAGACCATCTCTGCCTAAACAAAAATTGTAGAGTACAAAATAATATTTCCAAATATATATAGTTTGTTGTTATTGGCTATTAGGCCAGGGTCCATACATTTTTGCCCATCCTCCTTTGATCGAAGTCCGGTTTACGATAATAGATATACATACATACAGATTTAAAAACTACTACAAATTGTTTCTTTAATTTAAAGTCACGTCAAAAAATACATAGTTTAGTTTCATTGAAATCTCCAAACTAAGCTTTAATGAGCGTAGTCCCTTCCACCATTCTACTCGTAAGTTGTATTTGTGTTCCACTCCTGCTTTTCGTCCCCATAACCAGCACTTAATACCCAAGCAATAGAGTTCAAAATTACAAGTTCGTGCGTAATTAAATCGACACCGTTTGATGTGCTCTGATTTCACTTAATTACATTTTCCGTGAATCTACGTGTCGTAAAGGCGTATTTGCTTTTCTATTTCGGAGGGTAATGTAAATACTAAGCGGGGGACGGAGCGTGGTTTGAATTAGGTATGTTGATTAATCAAAGTAATTATTGTTTTGTTTGATATGAAATAAAAAAGAAAAATGAAAATAGATATCGATTTGACGACCATGGTGTCAGACAGAACTCTATGTAATATAATATTTTATATTATTTATAAGGGTTCTCTTTAGATTAACATATAAGATTATGATAAAATTAATAACAAACTAAAATGATACTTAAATTAATAAATAAACAATTTATCTACAAAAAGAAAATGCCTTCCAAAAGATCAGCCTGCGGCATAGTGCTCATGATAGGGGTCGGAACTATGGGTGCAAAACTTTAGCAATACTTTAAAATTGACATATGGGAACACTTTAGCCAAGAAAAGTACGAATATTATTGAAAAATCTGTATCCAATTTTATTCCCTATCTTGGAATATTCAACTTACAATGTGTGGGTGTGTGGATATGTATATTTTATGGATGTATGTATATGTCAAGTCCACTTGAGAAGTTTTGTTAAAGTTTTGCACCCATAGTTCCGACCCACTACTCATGACACTGGCGGCGTTACCACGCTGAATCGCTAAAGAGATTCTTTGTGCGAGGTAAGCGCCAGCCCTATAAGTGAATACCTAACATACATATGTTGTAATATGAGCACAGTCAACGTAAGAAAAGTGAGAAAAATGTGTAGAATAAATCTAGCAATTGTGGTATCAAATACAAAAGCGACACAACTCAAAAACTGTGAAAAATGATTTTATTGCAAAAACGACATTATAAGCACTCATATTTTACGTGGCACTAAGACACCTGTCGATTTGACGTTAGAAAGTATCAAAGTTAAGCAGGTGCCCTTTTTGCACTATCACTCTTTCGAGACTAACTTCAGTGCTAAACTGCCATTTTGTCAGTTGAGACTCGACCGTTGACCAAAACGCACGACATTTTTGTGAAAAAGTGCCATAAAACGAAAAAATAAGTGATTACGTTAAGAAATATGTAATAAAAAGTGCCATATTTGTAGATATGGCCGTTTTGAATAAAATAAATACGTAAATATTATGTTTCTTTACATAAAAAGGAGTCGCAAAACGGAATGTGGCAGTTTTAATTTTAAAATATCCTTTTAAATTTGATTTTTGATTAATCAAAACTGCCGTATTAGGATTTGCAACCTTTTTGAATTAAAAATATATTCGAATGCTTCAATCACAGGAGCCATATTTATACATGATGCTGTTTTGAATAAAGTAAATATGTATGATTTAGATTTCTTTATAAACAAAGGAGCCGCAATACGGAATGTGGCAGTTAGGATTTTAAAATGTACACTTCATACGTACGTTTCAAAAAACATTGTTGCATTCACAAATAAATGTACCAGATTGAATAATTGTGTTTCTTTTGCATGAAATCTTAAAAAATACAATACGTCTTATAAAAACAGTAATTGTAAAACGTGGTACTTTGTAATGTGTTCGTTTTACTTAAAAGTATATTAGAGATTGTGTGGAAAAGATGACTGTGAATTTTGTGTACCTATAATCGCGACTACGAAGAAACAGTAATGGCATAAACTTCGGATTATTAAGTATTTGTCATATTTTCCTATATATTATTTGTATACAATACAAGTAAAACAAACATAGATCTAACCCCGTTGTATGTTTTAACGAATCTAAATACTTATATTAGTAGTATTTATTTTTTCACTTTTGGCAATGCCAACATAGGGATGATGTCTGTATTTAAAATAAATTATTAGACATTATGCACGGCCCCATACACGAATAAATTATTACTAATACATAGAGTGCAGTCATTATTGTACAGAACTTTTATTTAATATAAGTGTGGTATACAAACGTGACGTCACTTTTGTGTATTTCATGTAAATCTTTTAAAAATCGAAAAAAGATGTTGATTTGACTTGACAGTCATCATGCCCATTGCTTCACTGCATAGGTAGTACCCAAGTACTAGCACTAAACTGTCATGTCGTCTAGAAAAAAAAATTGTTACATTATTACTAATCATAAGTAGATTTTTAGGAAAGACTTATTATTTGTGCAATTAAATATTTAAAGATATACTTTTGTATCGGCAAAAATTAAGTTCTTGCATCAATTCTAATGAAAAAACTAGTAAACCGTCAAAACATATCAATTTGGATCATTTAGTATGGGATCGCTGTAACCACACCACAAATACAATACACATAGAAAAAACAAATGACTAAAAATGTACTTTTACCATTTTTAATATTTACGTGCTTTAAGGTGGACTATTTCCGGTTTGTAGTAAAAAATAAGTGGTATCAAAGTAATTCCATTCTCAACAATATAACTTTGATCGCGTTGTATTTATTTTATATTTATTACCTAAAGGTACCACATTTTTTTATATAGCAGGTTGATTTTTGAAGTAAACCAATAATTATATCTGAATTTTAAATTAGTAGGTCCGTTAAATTCATCAAAATATGTAACCAAAGTTAAAATTAATCAAAGTAACCCCGGTTTACGGTACCTATAAACATGTTCTGACAATAGGTAAGTAAAGTAATAGCAAGAAAAAGTTTTATCTGGTTCAGTTTTGTTAAAAAACCGTATTTCTATGTTGAAGACATGATTTTATGTATGCTTTAAATGAAATAAATGCTTATTTTTTTGTATTTGTGGCCTTTGATGGAAAAAAAATATATCAGAGTTAATGTTATTTTTTTATGCAAAACGGACGTATACGCTCATAAAAGCTTGCACAGCACATATTACTTTGTAATAACCAAACGCATCAAAAGAGGGTTAAAATGTCTACAAATTGATATATAACACATATAATATTAATGCTGTAACAAAAATTTGTGAACAAAAAACGAATAAAAAATCTTTAAACAGCTCCCCTGTAAAAAGTAAATTTTTGACTTGTGTCGCTTTTGTATTTAATGGACGATATTTTTGATACACCTTATCTTGCCTTTGATTGTATCAATCTAAAAAATAATATGGCCCCTGTCATCGATCACCATCACAATATTTCTATCCGATTTTTGAATGACTGTTGTACTCTAACCCAGAGCTCAGGACTGGTTATAAAAATACTGGTTTTTTAGGGTTCCGTAGCTAATATGGCAAAAACGGAACCCTTATAGTTTCCCCATGTCCGTCTGTCCATCTGTCCGCAGCATAGCTCAGTGGCCGTTGATACTAGAAATCTGCAATTTGGTACTAGTATACATATATATATTAGGCCAAGAAAGTGGTACAATAAAAACAAAAAAAAAAATTTTTAATTCGGGTAGGTATGTATCTCCCCAACTGGTGAAGTGGGGATGATTTTTTTTATTTGATGTAATCCTATAGTGTGGGGTATCATTGAATAGGTATCTTAAGGGTCTTAAAATAAAGTTTATTTCTTAAGTCAATATTTTCGGATATAATCACTCCAGAAGAAAAAAAATGTTTCCCCCCCCCCCTCTAACTTTTAATTCGTAGGTCCAAAAAGATGAAAAAAATCATGAATAGTGGGCTCTATAGAGTGCTTTAAAATAAAACTATTTCGAACGTAATCGGTCGAGCCGTTTTTGAATAACTACGGAACCCTATACTGAGCATGGCCCGACATGCTCTTGGCCGGTTTATTATAAACAGTAATAACCGGTTAAGATATTATATTAGATATAAATTAAACACGAGGGAATTGAAAATGTTTTCACGAATTACGGTTTGTACCATGTTTGTACGGTTATATAATTAAAAGCGAAATTACAAGGTCTTGCGTCAAGTCCATTGTATTTACGTCAAGACATCAGTCGCAAAAGGACGTGGGTTCGAGTCCCACATCGGACGTTGAGAAAATTCGTCTGTTTGTGACACATAAATTTGGAATTTACAATTATGTATCAACACAGTATTTAGGTAGTGTTAGCTCTAATACATTTCAAAAATTATTTGCATAATTAGCTCAGTGCAAAAAAACTTACCTGAACTCAAGTCGGGTTAGTACTGAAACAAGCGTTTCTGTTTCTTCGTACCGATTTTTTAAAAAAGTAAATATGCGAAATGTTTCAATTGCCCCCAGGGACCGACCGGAACCGTTATTTTTTCTATATAAAAAGGACGGTTCTTTTTTCGTTCGTTTTCTTTCTTCGGTATACAAATTGTAAGTTAATGGAGTAATTTAAAAATATGATATTGTTAATTACATAAATTAATATTGTTTCATAAAACACACACACACAAACTCACGTCATCCACCCTGTGTAAGTACCTACGTAAAATTTATATGAGGCATATGAATAAATAATATACTATTACATAAATATTGAGCAGTACATAAACAACATAAAACATTTTAAAATATTGGGCTATTTCGAGGTTTTTGTAAAATACCGGTTCCGGTCCCTGATTTCCCCGCTCATTTACTAACCTACCTTCACTGAACAAATGATAACCGGTTGGATTGGAAATGAAACCGGTATCCGAGTCTTCCCAACTGTTAGTGTATCCTTGGGTAAATTGAATACAAACGGCAGTGTAGGGCTCTCAGTAATATTTGCTCAGAGGGAATAGAGTCACGTTCTCATGTTTGCTGAACCAACAATACGGTTTCGTGTTGTTATTGATTGTTATGTTATTGACGGCGAAAAATGGCTATGGTGTTCAGGCGTGACTTTGTACCGCTACTACATAACTCATAAGTTTTGCTGCAGTTAATTCAATTACATTATTATTGATAATGATAACATAGGTTACACTTACACGTCAATGAAGTTTCATTTCTTGTAAATATAATTGAATGGTTAAACTCCCGTCATTACGGTCGACATGTTTCGGAGAGACCGCACGTGAGTTTTTGAAATGAAATGAAATAATTTATTGTCATATCACAGGTAAAATATAAAAGATGTTACAGGTTCATTATGGTCACTGTCCGTGGTCTACCAGGTTTAAGTGTTTAAATTGTGCACCTAGGGAGGTAAGTACGGTACTACTAACGAGTGTTAGAAGCCCGACATGGTAGGCGGAGGCTTTTAATGACTTGAGTTAGTATGTTTCTTCGACCGTGATGCATGTAATGTTTTTCATCACACTTGCATGCTAACAAGCAATGGCGCGCTTAGAAAGCGTGAGGAAAATTATATTTATAGTCATTTTGCCCTACGAATGTTTAAATTTCTACTTTTTTAAAGTCGTATAAAGCTCTCGTCCTACTTGTCTTATTTTTTAAAGCTGCGGTGTATTTCCTTTTTTTTTTCAGTGTCAGCAGATATTGAATATGCTTTTAATCCGATAACCATTGTTTATGTTCTACCAAGATGCTCAACCAATCAGCTTTCAGTATACATTGTATGTTGTATGACTCAGCATAACCATTATCAATGCCTAATTAATCTTCATTTGTTGATCCTATACATTGCTGTCTTCAATAACAACTCCTTTGTTTAGAGACTAAATCATGTTCTTAGTTAATATGCTTGACGGCTTCGATAAACAGAACCAAAATTGGTTTAAAGCGAGTTTATAAAGGTCACAGATTTCACGCGAGTATTAAATAATATTAAATTATATTTCAAGGTAGCGACAAAGATCTTGATTTTCTGTTGATATTGAACATTTTATACACAACGTATTGTGAAAACACAAATCAAATTATTTACTAAATTTTTTGATTTGTGCTTTTATTTTTTCCCCAGTAGTCTAAGACCGAGTGGCCGAGGGGTGCAGACATCAGTCGCGAAAGCTGAGCACGTGGGTTCGATTCCCACCTCGGACGTTGGTGATCTTGGTCGTTTTTTCTTTGGTATATGACATCCAATATTTATAATTTTATACACATTTAAAATATTTGAATAGAAACCTAATATTTATGTAAATTGGAATCTTAGGCCACTCTAGTGCCATGTCATCAAAGTAATAATATAGTTCTTACTACTGGATTAATAAGTTACTTTGTGGATTATTTTATATTTTTCGTTTAAAAGTATAGTTCGAGAAATATAAATTGAATGTTTATTTTTACTATAATGTAGGTAGAAAAATGACAATTTATATTTCACGAACTATACGTGTTTGAAGTGTTATGAGACTGAGATAGACTTAATTTACTTTGCTTAGTTTGTTTTTTTTTTCAGTGTTGATCCCACTTCTGATGTTGATGAACAAGTCTTTTTCCTTGATATTATTACATTTTTATAGTGTTTTAAACTTTGAACTACTTAAAAAATCTTTATTTGATAAACCAATTTAATTTGTGTAATAAAATAACGTGTCGATATTTTGGATGTTCGTAGTTAATACTTAAACCATATGATGTAGTGGATGTTATTTTGTCTTCGTCTTACGAGTTTAAATGTTGTACCTTTTCAACGACTATAGACATTATAGTACATTACGATACACGTGCGAAAAAAATGAAGTGAATACGAGTTACGAATTTCGTTATTGTACGTTTATCGTACGCTTTCCAGTACAGATGGCCCTCTGAAGTTTTGACCTGACAAAAAATTAACCACATCTCACTAGTACGTAAAAAACACCAACTGTACTGAAAAATGAAATACCTATCCGAGTGTAATAATATGACTAAACAAGCCACGATAGAAGTATTATCTGCGTGCGGCAAAGTTTTTGTTTCCACCTGCCCGGGTATTTCCGTAAAGTTTGTTCTAATCGCGTATATTTGTGGGGAAGGTTATAAATAAATAGGTTTTCTGGTTGTGGAATATTTAATTATAAATATATAATGTTGACGTATTTTCAGTAAACTTATGAAATCTGATCTACTTTTTAACCGACTTGGAAAGGAGACTTGGCTAGACTGTTTTTAGGGTTATGTACTTACTTAAAGTCAAACTAAGCATTTTTTAATCGTCTGACACAATAGCAAGGAAAACAAATCTACTCAACTAGCGGGTTTAACTCTACACCGACCTGAGAAGAACCATTAAGAAAACAAGAAACCCTTAGGCCAATCTGTAAGTTGTTAGATGTAATTTATAGGGACAGAGCTATACTAATGAATCAGAGGTGAATATCACTATCTCATTGCTAAGTATAGGCCGCACTTATACAGTTTCTCTGGTCATCACGGGACTGGAATACACATACTCTGGATTTCCGGTCCAACGTGCTTCCGATTACACCATATGACCTTCCGTCTATCACAGCGAATTCAATCCATGCCCATGGTATAGCGAAACTAATCACCGTCTTACCCGTTAACCTGCCGATGCCGCTAAATATTTAGTACTGTCCGGTTTGGGGGTCAGACAGCCGGTATAATTACTGGCATCATCATCATCATCATCATATCAGCCGAAAGACGTCCACTGCTGAACATAGGCCTCCCCCAAAGTTTGCCACAATGACCGGTCCTGCGCCACCCGCATCCAGCGGACTTCTGCGACCTTCACCAGGTCATCGGTCCACCTTGTGGGGGGCCTAGCCACGCTACGCCTTCCGGTACGTGGCCGCCACTCAAGAACCTTCCCGCCCCAACGGCCATCGGTTCTACGCGCAATGTGCCCCGCCCACTGCCACTTCAGTTTAGCGATTCGGAGAGCTATTTCGGTTACTTTGGTTCTGCTGCGGATGGTCTCATTTTTAATCCGATCACGCAGAGAGACTCCTAGCATAGCCCTCTCCATTGCCCTTTGGGTGACTTTGAGCCTTCTTATGAGGCCCATTGTAAGCGGCCACGTTTCAGTACCGTATATATCGTCGACCGTAGGTTCAATTAGGGTAAGGGACAAAATGGCGAAAATGAGTTAAGTATACAGTTTTGTTCAGAATTTTGCGCTCTTTCGAATGGTGTATATAAAAAAATTCTAGCTTTAAAAAAATGTTCCCTACCCTATTTTTTTTTAAGGTGTACCGGATCAAAATAGCTCCAAAAAATAAAGTAATTAGAAAAAAATTCTACACAGCTACTAAGAATTAGTGTAATGTACGTAAGCAACCGAATTTAAACAAGGTAACCGGCCTTGCACTTAGGAAATGACCCTTACACGGTTTATTTTTGATGAGAAAATAACAAAAGTGTTATTACGCTAATAATTTTGGAATCGAAAAAAAATATTTTGCCGATACCCTAAAGTGATTGCGTGTTGTATTGAAAAATTTGTTCCTTACTTTAATTTGCTCGCATAGTAATTTAAACGATGTGTGCGTTACGCTAATTTTTTGTATGTTATGTTTAAACTTTATACTTGACAGAATATTTCTTTGACGGAATGAATGAATAATTTAATATTATTATAGATACTTAAATACATACGGGTAGACAGCCATGACCAAGGAACAAATATTTGTGATAAATAAAGACACAAATAATACCCTCGCCGGGATTCGAACCCGAAGTAGTGTAGCTTTAAAACTGGAAGTACATTCAAAAGTGCTTTTGCTATGCTTATTTGAATAAAAAAAAGTTTGCGTTGACTTTGACCATGTTGTGCAGAGTTGCTGCTAGGAAGACTTAAGAATTTGTAGAAATCATTACACAAGTCTACGAACAAATAAAACATAGAAGCCGCATGCCATACTAAATTGCCTTTCAAAAATGGCCCTGAATTTTACTTGACAAATGTCACAACCTCTTCAATGTATCACGGTATTGAATTTCCATGTCAACCTAGAAAAACTTAAACCGCCATTTAAAAATAGTTGTGATTGGTCCATCAATGTTTTTATTGGCCATATTCTATAAACATTTGTCAAAAATGTTGCACCGAAATAATATGCGCGGTGTTAAGAAAAGCGCTATGTCCTGCCCATCTTGGCACATTGAATATAAAAAATAATAAAAATTATATAAACAAAATCTGTACTAATAGGTAATAATAAAATATGAAGTAATTTCTTCCAACTCTTTACTTTGCCATCATTTCTTATCCAAGGCTTCCGATAACAAAGTTCATTAAGTAAATTATAAAATGGAATTATAGTGTTTTCAACCGACTTTAAAAAAGGAGGAGGTTCTCAATACAACTGTTTGCGATTTCGATGGTTCTTTTTTTATTCGAAAGCTGATGGTCCCATTATAATTTGGTCCAGTTCTGATAATTATAAGTCTTAATTGGCATTAAGCATGTGCATTGTGCACGACAATTGGATAAATAACTCGATACCACGTCAACCGACTTCCATAAATATTTTTTTAACCGACTTCAGAATAAACCGAGTCAGTCCCGTTGGCATCAAGTTGGGGTCTGATTATGGGATCTTGGAGATATCGGTTGAAGTCGGTTTTTTTTAATGATTATTGATATCGTTTGTCATGCAGAACTCTTCGATCGGGAAACATTATCATATCAGAGACCACGTTACTCATGGTCGAATTTTTCATGGCCATGTTTTTGGGGGGCGTACATTACGTAGAAGTCATGTCACCCCCACGCATCGTGTCCTCGCAGTATATCTGTTGACCATCGCAGCGGCTGAAGCCCGAGTACCCCTCTTGCTGGCAACATTGCACCAGTTTGTCTCCCTCTGACCCGCACGCGTTATCGCAACTTGGTGCACGCTTTTCAGCTTGGCTGACAACAGCCACAACGAATAGAAGAAAAAGGGTAGTCTTTAAATGTTTCAATGCAGCCATGATGAGTAACTGTGAATATTGTTTTCTATGCTGGATTTATATTGGCTGTAAAGGAAAATTAACAAGGAAAATTTTCCTTTAGGTTCAGGTTTGCCTTCATCTGTTCTTTTTAGTCGTAGTTATTATCAGTCTGCGGGACGTTTTGGTTAAGCTTAAAGTGGTACCGGTACCACAGAACAATTAGAATATCGATAGGTACTCTCGATAGGTTTTCTGCACCACCTACTACCTACATTTTTGTAATCGTGTCTCCACTACCCAAAAGGTTGTCTGGAAGAGATCGCTTTTTAGCGATAAGGCCACCTTTTGTGACCTCTGTTTTTTGTATTTCTTTTAGTTTGAGAACTTTTGTTCTTTATTACGTGTGAGGTGTGCAATAAAGAGTATTGTATTGTACTCTAATTCACAATCGAACTATTTCAGTCACTTTTTTATGTCTCTGGTTTTTATGGGTATATTCTCCTACACGCTTAGAATATGATTGGTGCGACAGTATGTCATTCACATTTCAGATTTCCCGTCTTTTACTTAGTGTACGAATTACATAATGCGACATAATATTATTCTCATTTATACTAGTGAATTGAAATAATCCAAGTTATAATACTATACCTGTTAAAAAAGTTTATTATAATTTATGGTATGAATGATAAAAATGATTATTATTTGTGTTAAGACTGTCAATTATTTTTTAGTAAGTTATGTTTAACTGATAAAGATCTGTTTGAAAAAAGAAAAAAGTACATTATTTAGGTTTCTTTCTGTCATAATAATTATTAGATAATTACTGTGTGGTAAGACTATCAAACAAAATGACTTACTTTTTACCTGAATACTCAAACGAGATTCTGATCAGCTTAATGTATGTATCTTTGTTTATTTTTTGACAAGAAATAAATATTATCACGAAAATAATTATGTTTCATTCCAAGAAAAAACTTAGTGTAAGTACAGGTTAGGGAATAAGATATTTCAAGTAAACCACACAAACAATAGGACTTGAATTTCCTATAAACATTTAGACAAAATAACTTATTTTTTTTCTTATTTTTCAAAACGGATCATCCTTACGCTAAAACTCACGTAGCATATTTTTACAAATACACTATCTTACATTATTTTGCTTTAATTAAAAAAATCATTCAAATACCCTTACTTTATTTTTTTTTAATGATATTGGATCTGTAAATCGAAGTCAAATTAGCGTAAGGGACATGACTAGAAATCGCTACGAGTGTAATCGACGTTAGTAATGAAACACATTAGAGTAACGGACACCAATTTTCCTTATTATTTAGTCTACGTAAATAAGTACTATTTAAGCGGAAAGAGCACCAAAATATAAGAATACGTGTGAAATTGGAGCCAGGAAAGGTCAAATACAATAAAAGTTATGAGCGAATAAGCAGAAAAAAAAACTTTGTTGGGCTCTCCTGTAAAGTCGTATTTTGTCCCTTACCCTAATTGAACCTACGGTCGACGATATGTCATCACTGGCAACACACACTGATTAAAGACTTTCGTCTTCAAACACTGCGGAATATTGGACGAAAATATGTGTCGTAGCTATTCAGTTAGGTAGGTCCAACTTCGAGAAAGAGGTCAATCGTACAATCGTCGAATCCGACTCGGTTGGGCAGCGTTCGGGATTACTGGCATAGATAGAGTCAATTCATCAAAGTCCTCGGGGTAGGCAGCGCATAGGCAATTTTTTTGGTCACTACGTCCATGGGCCTCAGTTCCTGCTTCCCATCGGGTGTGCTGAGAGCTCAGTTATCTACCTTTGTCACATAAAAAAAAACACTATTTTTTTTAATTACTTTTTTTTTGTTTCAGCTATCCTCATAATTAAGTGTAGCTGTGTTTTACAGCTTTTCTACTTATAGTGCTATTTATTTATGTATTAATCAATTATTCGATACGTTGGCATTCTCTTTTATACAAAATATACCAATGTGTCGCAGTGAATCAGTAAGGGCACTGTTAATAAGATTTACATTATTGCCAGCTTTTCCAGTACTAAAATTGACCCAAAAATTTTAAATACTTATAATAAAACTACATTCAGAGCTTCTTCATAATCCTATCCTAAAAAAAGCAATCACTTAAATTTAGTTCAGAGAAAATAATAAAAAATGGGCAACAAACCAATCGAGAACATTCTATCTCCTATTAAATTCCAATCGCATACGAAAACGGAATTAAATAACGAAGCAGCGGAGATATCCTTGCATGTGAATATATGCACTTGTGCAGTAGATTTAATTTCCTGCCCGAACGAGTTACGACTAGGATACGTAATATTATACAAGTGTCAGCTAAAGCAGTAACTCGACATCTTGCACCTCTATTTAAATAATGCATTCATTGAAAATAATTCATCATTAATAATGCATTTATTGCAGGTTTTCGAATAGCTGCGCAGCGTGGGTAGGCCCCCTACAAGGTTGACTGATGACCTGGTGAAGGTCTCAAGAGTTCGCTAGATGCGGGTGGCGCAGGACCTGTCATTGTGGCAATCTTTGGGGAAGGCCTATGATCACCAGTGGACGTCTTTCGGGTGATATGATGATCATGTGATGAATGCTTTCATTTTCGGTTTGTATATCCGTATCGTAAGGCCAACCCATCATCAGACCCGGTTTGGGGGTATGATAGCCGGTGTAATTACTGGCATAGAGGCAAATCCATCTAAGTCCTCAGGGTAGGCAGCGCATACGCGCGCATACGCGCATCGCGGTAGGCGATTTTTTTATCACTATGTTCATTGGCCTCAGTTCCTGCTTTCCATCAGATGAGCTGTGGTTCAAGAAATGAACAACATAACATATCTAGTACATAATTATATTTTGATAAGTCAAATATATCAGTTTTCTCAATTTCACTTGTACCCAGATTTTGATTAAGTGGTGAATTTAATAAAACCCGAATCTCATAAACGGAGCAAGTTTTGCAAATAGGATTATTCATTCATTCATTGGAATTTAATCATTTGAGTATTATTCTGACATTCACTCTGCCTATTGGTTGTGCTTGCAAGCGTAATAAGTCTCCTTAGCGAAACACGATTAGCTTAGATACGAGGAGCGTGAAATCTTCGATTCTGTTACAACAATCTGTAGGCATTATGATGGTCTCGTGTTTACTCGTTTGTCGTTATTGTAATCAGTTTCTAACGAGTATACAAACGCGAAAGTGACGAGTAGGACGATAAACTGTAAATCATCATAAGACACGATTACCACTCATATTTTACCGACAAACGGGTCTTAATTATTATTACTATTATCTTTATTGGAGAAACAACAGAAGTATAGACAATAAAGGTGTTTAAGATCTTAAGTAGTAAAATGAGGTGTACACTTACTTCCTTAAACGCTCTCACTAAGAGGTTGTAAGGTAGATAACGGTAAACAATAAATCAGATATGCTGTGCGGACACCAACTCGTACTTAACACTATGATTGTGAAAGGAACATTGAGGTATTTAAAAATTATTATCCAAACGTCAAACTCGCAATGTGTTTAGAGTTATGTAGTCAATACATACATACAGTCTCTAATCATGTTGATCCGTCCAATTTACATGTGACTTTTTAATTGCATTAGTAATTTATTTTTTTCATATTATCAAACCGCGATTAGAATGGGATTCGAAAGTACTATTCTTTCTAGTTCTTCTTGGTAAATGTTGTGTCATTTGCTGTGTCAACAGTAGGTACTTTCTAATCCCTTTCGGATTCCGGTTTGATAAT
>JALPQI010007060.1:0-58471 GCA_025490895.1 Thaumatotibia leucotreta | reverse complement strand
CATGTCACGTGACCGACAGTGGCAGAGGGTTAAATACGATTCAATTTAGGTTCGGCTTGTCAGTTTATGAGTTATTCTATGGAACTGACAGATCGCGATTCAGATTAAGTCCTAAACTGAATCGCTTTAGTAGATTGTGGTAGCCCACTTGAAAATTGGAAATGGAACTACTGCCTCTGAGATTCAAACTCATGTCATTAGATATTACAGATACATAGCCACTTCAAAATCAATCAAAATCTTTTATCATCATTAACAAAAACATATTTTAAAGTTCACAGTTTCTGGGGCCTTCCTTTAGGCTACGGAGCCACTTGGGCCGGTAATGATGGCGGCGATGGCTCATTCCTTAGTTTAAGGTCTGAATTCCCGCCAAGTTTCTTACCGGTTCTTCTTGGGTCAGCGGTGTAGGGTTCGAACCGGAAGTAGTTTTAATACCTAGACGATTCAAAAGAGTTTGCTGCTATTCCAATTTGAATAAAGAATTATTTGACTTTGACTTTGGTCAAGCCATACCAGATGCGTGTGTGCGTGGCATGCGCGTTGTAGCGTATATAAATGTCATATTAGATGGCACACCGCTTGCGTGGAGTACACGTGCGCGTGACGTGCAAGCGTGACGAGCGTGCAATCTATTATGAAATTTCCGATGCCTGAGTCGTGTGGCTCAGCCTTTACTCACCCGAAGAAGTTACTTAGAACTAGGTGGGCTGGACGCTTGCGAGCGTCCACGTTTTGCAGTGTCAGCGATACTTTGCAATTATTGATACTGTTGTGCAATTCCAGGACAATTTCTTGACATAGATACTGCTATCTTTAGAGGGATTATAGCTGACTAAATAGGTAACAGTCGTTTATTTTGCAGACGGATTTTAGATAGTGTGAACACTCTTGACAAGAACTAAAAATTAAAGATCAATCGAGACACAAGAAACCTGGAAAAAAGGAGAGTTGAGATTTGACGCCAAATTGTGGGAATAAGGCTGATATTATATATTTTAGACTATGTTTTTCAATGGGGATGATGACTGCATTTAAAATAAATTATTACAAATTATGCACGACATAATACACGAAGAAATTATTAATAAAATGTAGATTGCAGTAATTTTTGTACAGAATTTCTATTTAATAAATTGGAATGAATAAACGTACAGTAAGTGGGCAGTATCCAAACGTGATGTCACTTTTGTGGATTTTATATAAAATTTCATAGTGATAGTTAGAAAAAAGATGTTTATTTGACTTGCCAGTCATCATGCCTATTGATATTAACGGGTGCCTTTCTCGGTTAACTCACGAACATAAATACGGACAATATATCTAAGAGACCGCATCCAATAGTTCATTCACAGGCAAATTTGCGTCGATAGCTTCTGATTTTATCCACTATGAATCAGTTGTATAATACATAACCGATAAATAATAGCGCGATATCTCACTTTAGTATCCAGTAATAAGGACATATAAATTAGGGATTATGATAACACTTCTTTGTGTATTAAGTGGAATGTATTTACTTTCTTTTTCCTCTCGGTAAATAGTGATGTTTCTCGGAAAGGTCGTATTAAATAAATAAGTTGATAGTGAGGTTGCGGACTAGTTAATTGTTATGCGAGAGATATATTGTTATTATTTCATTTGCCGCCGCCCCTTGATTATTTCATTTTATGACTCATTAAATTGTTTTAAGTCTTGTGTGTGGTCTAGATAGTCTGGCTCGTATTGTTCGATTTTTTCGTATTAGAAAGAAGATACCTATAGGTATAGTGCATATCTATGCCTTTGCTTACTTATTTATACGGTAAAGTCCGATCCGAAATCATAATTGCTAACTATTACAATGCCACAACAGCTTCAATATTTATAATTATAACTTGGTTTGGTAGATAGTTGACCAGATCTATTCTAATTGATAATTTAAGTATGTCATTTACAAAAACCTTTCATTCCAACAACTTGTAGTGAAGATACATTCTTGTAAGAATTTAGTAACATTTAAAAAGACTTTCTTAACAATGTTGAATATAAAACCACGTCAAGATTGTTTACTTCATACATATCTAAAACTAAAGAACTAATAAGTTCAGACTTTGTCCGGCTTTGTGGATAATCTTTGTCTACCTAGTGTAAGTCCTCGCAGTTTAGTCTTATCTATACAAATCTTTTATCTAATCTAATATAACTCCTGTTGTAGTTTTACCATTTTTCTTTGCAGTGTTTCTTTATAGTGTGACATAATATTCGTTACAAAATTTAGCACAATTCTTTAGGCTGATTTCAAGTTTGAGTTCAACATTATTACAATTGGCTATGTAAAGTTTTCCGAAGGTATGAATATTATATTTTTTCCTGATAGCCGTCGTCTTAAGGTTCAACAAAATGCGGTCCTTTTATTTTTATTTCCTATTAATTGAAAATAATCTTTTTACATAAAAATTATGACTCAATAAAAAGAACCGCATTTTCTTGAACCTTAAGACGACGGCTATCAGGGAAAAATATAAGTAATATTAATACCTCCAGAAAATTTTACATAGCCAATTAAGCCAGCCGCACTACATGCAAGATATTTGCTTATTTTAACTGCCCATACAATATTTTTGCTAATGTTACGAGTATAGTGTTTATGTATGTGGCACTAAATTTACTGTCAAGAATTGTAACTACAACATTGTATACAAGATACAACATATTAACATATATAGCATCTGCTAAAAACTAATCTGGTTTGACTACATGACTAGCACCTTTAAACTTTAAAAGGTGGCCCTTTTTAACCGCTTAAACTTTTCCGCTATTTTCAGAATTTAATTAATCACAACGACCTCTAGTTTATGGCCGTCATTTGTGTAACTTTCCTATGCGTACGCGCATTCTACAACTTCTTTCGTCCGTTAAAATGCCTTATCGGTCTGCGACTATTCCCATCGGGCTGACGAATGCACCAATGCTAACTGAAAGATCACGTTGGCTGCCATAACGATCACCAGTGGGATCATTGATGGTGCTCTCACATTGGATGTATTTCTGGTATATTAAAAGGGTAACAAGGATAATGTTACAGAATACTAGTTAGAACGTCAAAGAGAGAAAAATACGTGTTAATACCGGATATCGAAACTGAGAAATTCGAAGTGGTTGTCTCTCTCACTCCAATTGCGACTTGATGGGAAAGACAGAGGTAGATTTCAATAGGCGACAGGGCCTTTGACCCCGAGACCCTCGAGATTTTTAGCAAGCTTTGACGTCAAACTTTCGAGTCACGGTGTCCTCAATTATTCCATTGGAATATATTTCTTTAGATAGGAGAATGATGAGGACATAAATTGGTATTAAGAATAAAATAATTAGCACAACGCATCAGTATTGCGATACAGACAGGAAAGCCGCCAGTAGCCTTGGTACAATGCCACAAGGGCTAATGTTAGATATAGGTTAGGATAGTTAGATTTAGTTTATGTTTATGAATTGCACAGTTTTGAAAATAGAGACCGACAAAAAGAGTTGTGTATTTGTTTTGTGAAAGGTTACTGTCAATTCAACCAAAATCGAAACATCCATCACTAGTAGATACCTGTCAGTCCTGCTCAACACAGGTACCACTTGTGATACTTATTGTTAGTCCTAATTCGTCTTTATCTTGTATGGACTTTATTCGGTGTTTTTATTTCGACGTTGTCGTCTCGCCAAGTATTGTTTCAACAGATGACTCTAAGAGTTTTATTTCAATGTAAACGTCATTTAGTTTCAGTACCAATTCCTAGTCTAGCGTAATCAATGTTGTTGGTTGCTACTCTGCCATTTTGATAATACCTAATAACGGGAGGATAATGTCGAATCCGAGCGGTTAAAACTTAAAACGTTCCTCGGAGAATCACTCTTATACTAGTGAATCTGATACTTGACTCGCCTCTGCTCTGCAACCGATCAGAACGACAGCAATTTTGGAGTAAAGTTGAGTGGTGGAACTTGATTTTGATGCCCTATTCTGGCGTGTTGTATGTTTTAATTTCATAATACACGGCTGTTTTTGAGCGACTGTCTTGTTATTTTGATTTTAAGGCGAGTTTTGACAACGACATCCATGTAAATGTCATACTAGCTGGAGTTGGGTTCGAATTCTGGTTAGCTAGTATACATACTAGCTAACCAGAGCTAGTTAACACAAAAATATTTAATATTGTTTGCTCAGTCATGGTTGCTTTTTATGGACGTACCTACATATTTATATTTAAGTATGCACACAAGGGCCAATATTAGATATATGTTACGTTGGGTTATTTATTTCTACCAAAACAGCTTAACATAACGATTAAGATTCTGAGTATTTTCTAATCTTTCTAATTCTTACCTATTTTGGATCTTTGTCAATCCTTTTCGTTTATCATCTCCATGCTTCCAATTATGCCAAATAGTTTGGTACAGTTAAATTGATATACCTCGCTCCATTATTAAACTTTCATTTATACTATGGCATCCATTTTAGGTGAGCGAAATTTAAAGGGAATCATAGTAGACCGCTAACTTATTAATATTAATTTTCATCACTGTTACTCCAATTAGGCCTTCATTGGAGTGAAAGAGACAGATGTTCGAAATTTTGTTTTTTTTTTTATGTTCGTTCTTAGTAGACCTACTGTTCTACCGCTTCTGACATTAAGGTTAATTGCTTTCTCTACCTTTATTGATTTTAAAATATTTGTTTATTAAAATAACTGAATGCGATATTAGTCAGGTGTGAAGAACGATGTTTACGATTCTGGTTCCGATGGAATTTAAAGTTAATGTAATGGAAGTAACATGGTGATTATATTCACATAAATTTTCTAACGTGGAATGGTTATTCGTATTAAAACATGTCTCATTCACTTAACTGAGTGCTTAGCCAAATTGTCAATCACTTATACAGGGCGTCCCAAAGTTATGGGACATGAAGGGGAAGTACCTTAAATATCGTAGATATAGTGTATTTTTCTGAAAGAAGACTTTATGTTATTTTAAAAATTTAGTAATTCTGCATTTAAAGTTTTTCAAAAAATTGTTTGCTTCGTCCGGAAATCGAACCAACTACAATTTTTTTTCGAATTTTGGACCAAACTTTTTTTGTTATTTTTAGTTTTAGATACTATGTTTCTTAAGAAAAATTGTTTTTTTTTTACATTCTTTCGAATGACCTCATAAAATTAGGATTTTTTTTTGTTTTAAAGTAGGTTCGATGCCTAGAAAATGAAATTGATGAATAATTTCGGTTACGTGAAAACCTGGAAAAATCTATAATAGGTATATGTAGATTTTTCAATATATTTGGTGATGCAATCGTAGTAATTCAACATGAATGTAAAAAACCGAAAATTCTGGTATGCCTCTGAGCAAATCTATAAAACACTTATTACTTAACGATATTTAGCTTAGTCAGACTTTACATTAAAATTACAATAGGTAAACGGCCATAAGTAATGCATATCGGTTATTGGGAAAGAGACAAATAATATTGCATAATGTAAATAAGTTAAAGAGGGACAACGCTCTATGAAGCCGAGTCTCTTTCCCAAGAACCGATGTGCATCACTTATGGCCGTTTACTGTAGTTCTTCATTGCCGAAATTTCGATACTAAATAGGAATTTCGTGACTTACTTACTCATTGAATTCATTTTCGGTGCACTTCGGTATGTAAAGTGCCGATTCGAAACTTTGATAAGCGCGTTTTTGTACAATTTTAAGTTACGCTGTTATCTCAGCCCATAGCGCCTTAGGATACTGTTATATTGGTTTTATTGCGATATTAATATTTTATGAGTGCTTAAACCCGTTTTTATAATACTTAAAAAGCAAATACAGAGTTTAAACGTTAAAGACTAGCTGTTACCCGCGACTACGTCGGTGTAAAATTCGGTTATTCTTATTCACGATAATCTGAAGAAATATAGAACTATTCTGGATAGAAAATGGCCTGTATCCTTTTTCAGGTATGAAACTACGTAGCAGACGGTGTTTTTTCACATTTATAATAATACTAGGGATAATGTTTGTTATACAGAATGATTTTTTATTCACCGACCAAATTTTAGAGGGTTAATTTTCAGGTCATATTGAGGAACTTTTACCTTTATTCGAAAAAAAAACACGTGTAAAACTTTGTAGGACCACCTGAAAAACGCGTACGATCGTTTATCGCCACTCGTTCCGAACTTCATGTTTCTCGCACTTGTATTGTAATGTACTTGTATATTATGATATATTTAAAAAGATACAGCAGAGATTAAATAAAGTCCGTGAATGGAAGCACATTATTTTCCCATAAAAAGAAATTCAGTTACTCGATACCAAAATTTTAATAACAAATGGGAGGTCATCGTGACTGTGACCTTGTTAATCTTGAAAGAATGTTGATTAATATTTACTAATAAAGTAGATACTTATACCCTGCCAGTTATTTTACTTTCACTGATCACTAGATGATATTACAGATACGTACAGTTGTCATTATTTTTCATGTAAAATCCTCAAATTGAAAAGTGGTAGTATTGTCATATTATAATAATAAAGGGGTCTTAATTGCGGAAACTTACTTCAATATTATCCCGACGTTTCGGTGAGTCTGCCTGCGACCACGGATGTAACGTCATGCCCAAGACGTCAGGATAATATTAAATGTAAGTTTACGCGATTAAGACCTGTTTGTCGTCATAATATGGGTGATAATCGTCAAAGTTTAAATCTATATATAATAGTATTGCCCCAAAATTGCTTAAAAATATATTGTTGAAGTACCTAGTTTCCAAATTACGCAAGTGTGCTGTTCATGGATCTCTTTGGCATAACATAAGGGAAGCAAAGATTTCAAACTCACGTTGGAAATTAAAATATATCAATGAATTTACCGATATAAAATGATGTTATCTATTCGACAAAATATACAAGATTAAAACTTTTATTTTATAAAACTAAATTATAAATAAAAATATACAACTAAACTAAATCTAAATCTAAAAAAGGCGCCCGCGGCAAGGTACCAATGATGTTGGCAGCATTACCCCGCTGAATCGCGAGGCTTATCTGTTGAGCAAGGTAGCTGCCAGCTCTTGGGTCACCTGTGGTATCTTTGAGTCTCTTTGAAATTTCTTCTCTGGTCTCGACGCCGAATAGGATAAAATTATAGTCAGCGCCGAGACCACTGTATTTGCCTACCTTATAAAGCATATTCATATTTACCATTTTTTACCGGGGACTGGATTATGGGACATTTTGCCTTGACGCGGATCCGCGTACCGGGAAACTATTAGAAAAATATATTTCCGGCACACGAAAGGTTACGATAAATAAATATACACCGGGATTCAAACCCCAACTTCAGCTAGTTCAGCTTCGCAAGTAGGGTAACTACCGAATCACCTACGGAGGTTAAATGTAGGACGGACTAACGCCAGAGATTTTAAAACCATCTGGAAACAAATTTGCTTAAATCAACATTTAAACAAAATGTGGTTGACTGTACACGTTATCGGTCATTCGATCTTGCTTATCGATCGATGTACCATTGTACCCGATACATGCACAAGTCGCAATCACTTCCTTGCAGATATGTAGATAAGTCGTAACGTAACTAGGTCACTTATCGACAATGCATGTCTGGCGGCTTGGGTCGCAAGCGCAGGTGTCCGTGGCAACAAGTGTAGGTGGACATTTTTATACAAATTTGATTTCGAAGCCACTGCTTTACTATATAAAGTGTGCTTTACTATACAAACTGCTTATCTATACAAAATGTATATCGAAATTTCATATTAGGTATTTACGAGGTTAAAATTGAACGGGTTGTTTTCTCTTTCAAAATCGTTGTCGTTTCTTAACAATTGGCTTACGACTTTTACTCAATACCCGTAAGTTTTGGTTTGCAAATTTTCAATCATTTCCATAACAAAAATAAGTTTCCATTACATACATTTTATACATTTGTCAGCCTCTGTAGCAGAGATGGGCATTATTCGAATACATTTTTATCGGAATAATTATTCGAATAAACAATAATTCACGATTTCTTTATTCGCGAATAATTTAGTCACGAATGATTTATTCGCGAATGAATCATTCGCGAATAAATCAGCCACGAATGAATTATTCTGCTGGTTTTTAAATGACGAATGATTTATTCGTTATTTTCATTCGAATAAATCTACGAAAAACTATTTTTTCTGTTGCATTTTATTAAATTAAACAACATCAAGCATAATATTTAACATAAATCGTGAATACTGTAATTTGTTCTAAGTTCTAGCACGCTAAAGAATGTTAAGGGTTAGGGGTAATATATAAACCCAGGTAGTAAGTATAATTAGCGAGACGAGTGGCGACCGGGGGTGGCGGGCGGCGACGGGTGGTGGTGGGTGGCGACGAGTGGTGGTGAATGGCGACGGATGGTGGTGGGTGGTGACGGGATGCGGTGGGGCGAGGCGGGCGACAACGGGTGGCGGTGGGCGGAGGCTGGGGGTGGCGGATGGAGGAGGGTGGCGACGAGTGGTGGTGGGCGGCGACGAGTGGTGGTGAATGGCGATGGGTGGTGGTGGGTGGCGACGGGTTGCGGTGGGGGGAGGCGGGTGGCGACCGGGGGTGGCGGCGGGTGGAGGCGTCGGCGTCGGGTGGCAGGCGGCGGCTGGTGGTGGTGGGTGTCGGCGGGCGAAGGCCGGGGGTGGCGGGCGGCGGCGGATGGAGGCGGGCACCCGCCACCTCCAGCCACCACCCATCGTCACCCGTCACCACCCACCTCCCCCCCGCCATCGCCCGCCACCCCCGGCCTTAGCCCGCCGCCACCCGTCGCCACCCACCACCACTCGTCGCCACCCATCACCACCCGCCGTCGCCCGCCACCCGACGCCTCCCCCCACCGGAACCCGGCGCCACCCACCACCACCTGTCGCCATTCACCACCACTCGTCGCCACCCACCACCACCCGTCGCCGCCCGCCACCCCCCGGTCGCCACTCGCCTCCCCCCACCGCAACCCGTCGCCACCCACCACCATCGGCTGCCGCCCGCCACCCCCGGCCTCCACTCGCCGCTACCCGTCGCCACCCACCACCACCCGTCGCCAAAGAAGTGCAGAAAGTGACTTTGTTTTAGTAATTATTCGTGAAAATTCATTCGACGAATAAATTATTCGCGATTAAATTATTCTACGAATAATCTATTCGAATAAAAATAATCATTCGACAATTTCATTCGTCATTCGCGATGATTTTTTTTATTCTTATTCGTTATTCGTCATTCGAATAAATTTTGCCCATCTCTGCTCTGTAGCCTAGTTGGTAGTGAGCCTGGCTACGAAGCTGGAGGTTTGGGGTTCCGGCGATTGCATTATTTGTGTATTTATTTATCACAAATATTTCTTGGTCATGGCTGTCTAGTCTATATATTTAAGTATATATTATCTATTTCGCCGCCGGGTACCCACATCACAAGACTAGGTCGACTTGTGTAAGATGTCCCAAGACAAGATATTTATTAGGTATAGGTACCTATTCATACCTCGGAAATATTAATCGAATTGTAATGTACTCGGCCAAATTACAAGAAATTTTTTCCGTAATAAAATAATCGGCAGTCTATAAATCTTTCCTTTCGTTTGCAAATAAAAAAATGTTTCTTATAAGTATTATTTAATTTGCGACAGCAAAACAAAATCATACTTTCAATACGTTAACAGGGGGCCGATTTTTGAATTTCTATCGCACGAATTCAAATTCCCGTTCGAATTCAAATTCGAATGACAAAATTTTTCACGACTATTTTCGAATGAAGCCAATATACCCTATTTTTGAAAGTCGCACTCGAAAAGCTAGAGATTGATTATCGATATCTTTGCGACACGTTGCACGCAGAAAGTCGATATTTAACGGTTTTTTTAATTTAATGTAATAAAGCTAAATTATGGCACACTGACGTCGGAATTTATATTCCAGCTAAAAATAATAATTAATTATAACATTATTTAACGGTTTTTATTATAAAAAAAACATGTACCGCTAGTGAATCGGAGCGTAAATCTACGATCAATGTTATTATAATCTATGGTGCACACAAACAAACATCAATAGAGGCCATGAATGTAGGATTAATATGGATTTGACAACGTTATAATAATAGCAAGAACGAAAGGGATGGTCTTATGAAACTTTTTACTAGTGGAAGTGAAAAGGAACGATAATCATCCGTCCTTATCACTGTGCCACTATTTTTTGTGTGTGTGTGCATTAGATGCTAAATGTAAGTGCCAGACAAATGCGTTGAATACGTCACTAAGTGCCTGTGTGGCACTTTCGTCTTAGTAGTAAGTGACTATGTCTATCCCTCTTAGTGGCACACTATGTGCGGCCCCTCGATAGAGGCACTACCGCAAATCACGAACGAAGTGTTGCCTATATCACACTTACGTACGAATTCACAAGTGCGAGAGAGACCCAACACTTCGTTCGTGGTTCGCGGTAGGGTCTCAGTTGTCAGACTTGACAGTGACACTTTATTGGAGTATCTACGTACTTATCCAATTTCTATCAATAGAATTGAATACGAATGGTCAACCGCAGTCGTTTTTGAACTTTCTATCACTCGAATCTCAAAAATAGTATTTCATCGTTTTTATTCATTTTCGAATGAAAGATTCGAGCGTTCGAATATCAAAAATCGCCCCCCAGGTGTCTGTTGTCAAACCTTAAAGACATAGATATTAAAGAGCACCTTGATAGCTTCGATATTCATACCAACTGTAACCATTAATGATTAATTATTATATTTCTTCTTTCAAATTGACATGTAATAAGATTGTGATTATTGCGAATAAATGAGTATGAGTATGAGTATCTGACGGTGGCTGTTCCACATGAGGCATAGGTTAGCAGCACACGTGCGTCCGAGCGTGGCCGCACCAGATAATAACGGATACTGCCCACTGATTTATTACACTATTCAATACAATGTCTGCTGACACTAAACTGAGAGCAAAGCTTGCAGCTAGCACAGAAGACAAACCTAAATGAAATAACAAACTTTAAATAATTCCATGTTTGTTAACCTTTCGTGGCTGTAACCTGTGCTTTTGTAACCTTTCGCATATTGTGCTTAGTAGCAGATCTGCTCCATTACTATTTGACTTTACGAAATAGCCGTTAAAGTGAAATTTTGATTGCACTGCTTGACGCTAGCGCATATTAAAGGTCTAATAAGGATATAGCATCAAGAAACATTTTTTAGACCAAAAGGCATTCTCCAAACCGAAACGGGCCTTGCATTTCAATAATGAAATGAGTGTTTTTGTGTTACTGCCCAGTAAAATCTCTTCGTACTCAGTAAAATCCCTTGAGATAGATAAATAGAGTATATTCAATGACGTCAAGGTCACTTGAAAGTCCCGTTGCGAAGACGTTCCTTAATAATGAATATTAAGAAAAATATTATCCAAAGGAAGATCTAAAGCATTTACATATTTTAATAACCTACTCCGGTATATTATGTCCAAGCGAGATCTAGAATGTGACAGACCTAGACAGTTCAACAGTCTTGTAAACTTATACATGTAATCTATAATTATCGGTCTGCGTAGCGAGCAAGCGATAACGGCCGAGAGAGCTCATTCATTAATGTTCTTTCTGCACTTTTATTTATTGATAGTCCATTACTTTCCCTTGTGGATGTCACGTCCTCATGTCACATCTATGCGCCCATATTATTGCCGTCATAGTTTGTGTAAGCGAACCTTTTGTTTTACCATCTGTTCTCCTATTTGATGCCGCACACTGCGTCTAGCGTTTTGCCATAGTTTGGGCGTGGTTATCTAAACTACAATGGGAAAACGATGAAAAACCTCGAGCCGCGTCGAATAAAAGACCAAGGCCTTAAGATTTTTTGTAAAGACTACACTATATATTATAGTTGTGCAAGTTGTGCAACAAAAGGCAACATTCAGTCTGCTGCTTTGCTTCTTTCTTTAACCAAATTTTTTTCTCTCTCCCTCTGGCTCAGCGTCTGTGCCCTACTGAATTTTGTGTGATTTCTCTACGATGTCTTCCTTTATCGAAGTATTACCTATTCCATAAATGCATGATGATTGATATGGGATATAGGGATTCGAAATTCTTATCTCAGTCTACTGCTGGACATAGTCCTCTCCCATTAACTGTGCGTGTCGCATTAGGAGGTAAATACCCAAAATCACCACGCTGAGCAAGGGAATTGACGATTGCAGTAGTGTATCCAATATATGAATACTTTAGTTGATTTATTGTTACAACTAGAAACATTCGGTCAGCGCTCTCGGCGTCGTGTCGAAGCCAGATGAGATTTTAGGTCGCTACGTTACATCACAATTGAATAACGCATCTATACTTAGCGCACCTGACTATTGTTTATACTGTTCGTGAACATTAACTGAGTAGGGGTTGCGGTTTATAAACCAACTATCTACAATTATGATTAGACCTATATTAGAGAGATTTTAACTGAAAGATAGTGAAATTGTGAGTATGTAGTAGATTACTATAATGAGACCCAGTACGATTGGCTAAATCTATATTTCGTTCCTATTTCCTAAGTAGGTTTGGTCAACTTAAAAATATGTTGGAGGATTCATTTTCCACACAGACCCTAACTATTTTGACCAGTTTTCCTCGGACATTCCTTCTTAATTACCTTTATACTATTAGACATGTCAGAGCCCTGTGGTACCCATGAAAGTTACCTTTTGAGCTTGTGAGGTACACTCCCAATTTTCCGGCAAAAAATTCCTGCCGATTTTAACGCTAGCTTTCCCCGTCTTGTACCGGAACTGTTGAGCTGACTGACCGTTCCTAAGCCCTATTCTAATGAAGTAAGGTCTATAATAGTCAAGAGAGATTGTTACCGATTTCGTACGGCGTTCAAATATTCGCTCTATTTGCTGAACCGTACGGCCGGACGGATCGATTATCCAAAACGAATAGCTTTTTCATTGTACACACTTTACAATCACTTAATAATAAAAACTTAATTATAGCCGGTTTCTAGGTATCTAGCAAGTTCTAGTTATCAGTGCTTTGAACTTAGCTAATAATTGAAATTTAGTTGCTAAGGGACTGTTACTAAAAGTTTAGCTGTTTAGGTTGTATTTTTTTAAATCATTATCATATTTTCTAATTGGTAAATTACAATTATTCATATGGTTTTCTAACAAGATCCCAATTTGTACCGGGAAAAGATGAAGGTAATTTCCATTCATGAAAATATTTTATATTAACACTGTACTGTAACTGGTAGTCTTCGAATGGTATAAATGGTGACTTCTTTAATATTGTTGGGTTTATTGATTTAAACGTTCACGATTATCACTCATATTTTAACGACAAACTGAAGTTTTGGGCATAACGTTACACCCGTAGTCGCAGGCAAACATTCTTAAGGCTGCAAGTATCCGCCTATTAAGGGTCCCCTTTAATATGCCTAATATTAATAGTCCTAATATGAATTCGCATAACGAATTTGGCATAAATAATTAAGCATAATATTGAATAGGCAAAATAATAAAATTTCATAAGGCTTAATACGCATATTACTGATTATGCATAATTGAAATATGCATAACATTATTAAATATAACTTTATTCGTCCTAATATGGATTAGCATAAACTTAGAAATCAAGCGAATGAGGCAGATCAGGGTAAAACCAAGACAGAAAGGTTAAGCGAAGTTGAAGCCTTGCTTTCGTCGATATCTCCTTCTCCTACACATGTCACAATGAACACGTCAGATACAATCAATTAAATAAAACATTAGGTATTTAATCCTAATCTATCCATCTATTAGTAAAGTAATCACATCTTGGTAGGCGCATGAGGCGCACAGTACAGAGTGTGTACCTATTTAATACGGGCGTATATTTACTATAAAAATGTAAGTAGGTATACATGTATTGCAGTCAATAAAATATGTCACCCTCCATGTGGACCATGTGGCATCGCCGTGGGACGCCTTGTATAGTATCAGTTTCGCTACGCAATCTATGATTGGTCATTATTATTTTATCTATTATATTTTATACCTTTCATGAAGTATACCAATTAGTATTATGCTCATCCTAATTATTCCAAGTCACGTAAACTATCATAGTTTACGTTATACGTAAATACATTATGCTTAATCGTTTATGCGAAATTATGCTTATGCCACTTAAATAGTATGCTTAACAACGCTATGCCAATTTGAAGTATGCGTAATAAATTATGCGAATTAACATAGACTCGCCTATTAAAGCAGCAAATAAAAAATAATTTCACGGACTTGGACAGAGTGCAGTATCTATTTCAAATTGTTGAGTTTGAATATAAAATTTTACTCTTCTGCCTATCACAGAATCTGTCGCCCCTTACTACCTTCTCAACCTTCTGTGTATGTCTGAAACAGACTTGTCCTTAATCTGATGTGCGTTAATATTTAAACAATTATAATAAAGTAGTTCGCATTCCGCATATGAGCAACTTCGAACCCCGACCCTCTCACGTCGCAATAGACCAGTTGACACGTCCATACGTTCCAATTAGGGCTATTGACACCCGTAAATCAAGCGCATGACTGTCTATTGACTAGGATATGTGTCCCAGTCGTTGACACTGTTAGGAGGTATTGCGAGAACTTTGTGCTTACCTAATTTTGTTGTTTATACATCGTGTTTGGCACATAGATGGACATAATTATAAAAACAAAAGACACTTAGGTTAGTCTATTAGCTATTAGTTTGATTAAAAACATATAAAGGTGGATTTGGACCAAACGAGCTAATGCCCATTCTATCCCCCACTCTACGAAATCAACGAATTTCGACGAATCGCGTTTTGTGTAATGAACGAATTTCGTAGAGTGGGGGATAGAATGAGCATTAGCTGAACAGAAGTTGGGCAGAGCAAGATTTTTCTTAATATTTTTAAATTGAAAACACAATAATTTTCTGCAATATCACAATTTCTCCTTGGTAAACCTTTTTATTTTCTACTAGACTTAGATTATGAACGCGTTCAAATCACAGTATTTTTCGGGAAGATCTCACTTTCTCCATGACAAATCTTTTTTAATTTTTTCTTACCTGCCTGTTTAAATATGTCCATCGATGTGCCGAACACCGCGCATGCCAATAATATACGGAAACAAATTGTTCGTCAGGTATCTGCTACAATCCGTATCGGCTAGTTAGTTCATCAGCAAGATCACATTATTAGACCAATTACTTATTTTTCTTACAGCTACTAAACTTAAATACCTTTGAGTTTGTTTCGCAACACAAATATGGATGGAAACAT
Source organism: Thaumatotibia leucotreta (assembly GCA_025490895.1). NCBI lineage: Eukaryota > Metazoa > Arthropoda > Insecta > Lepidoptera > Tortricidae > Thaumatotibia > Thaumatotibia leucotreta. The sequence continues at coordinate 43,151 of JALPQI010007060.1, read as the reverse complement.
TAATGGTGTTTTCAGAATAAGAATGGTTTATTTGGTACAGTCGCCATCAGATATATGGTAGCGGTCGAGGTCCCCAAATAAATCGGAGCAACGTAAAATTTCAATAAATTCGTTACCGTGAAAAAGGGCAATAATTTAGAGGCATGTAATTCGTCACAAATTTAGGAGCAACCACTTTTCAATGAATTCGTAACGTATAATTAGGCAAAAATATCGGAACATAGAGATAATCAGAAATATCTAAGCAGTCAGGATGGTCATAAATATCTCAACATTTATGGAAAATATACCTTATTGTCATATACACATAGCTTTAAATTCTTTATGGTCAGCCACACGTCTTGAATAGGTTGTCAATAATTTGAATTTAGAACAGAGTGGTTTGTTGTGACGTTCTTCGAAAAGAGTAGACATTTGTCATCGTGACAAATATATTTCTGTCTCTTTCGCAAATTGGACAGATATTATGCCTAAATCATTAAAATGAGTTGTCTAGTTAACCGCTGTTTTGACGTATTGCCAAAATTTAAAAAGGTAGAACAAGGAGCAAAGCAAAATTTCGTTAGAAGATGTCGTGTACTCGGTGGCGCAATGAATAGTTCGAGTAATAATTATACTGAAGTAGGTATTATTTAACAGCGATTACAATGGGATTTGAAAGTACTGTTGGCACAATAGTGTATAAGTCAATCTAGAATATATTCATAGTCATACAGGGTGGCCAAATTAGATATATACCTACACTTTATTTTTGAAATATTATTCTATACATAACACAAAAAATATAAAGTATCACTGGTTAAATATAATTATTTTGGGTCGGCAAATTACACATGGAAAATAATCAGACAAATATCCACCTCCAGTAGCATCGCAGATGCCAACCCTTTTCATCGCATATTTCATCGCTTTTTCACACATTTCCGGCGTTATTTCAGTGATCGTGGTTCGAGTATTTTGTTTTAATTGCTAAAGGTTCGTTGGCCAATTAGAAAAGACAAATCCTTTTAAATAACCCCACAGAAAAAAAACAGGAGCTGTCAAATCAGGTGATCTTGGGGGCCAGTTAATGTCACCTTTTCATCACACTTGCTGTCTAAGCGCGCCATTGCTTGCATGCATAGCGGGAGTAATGGAAAAATGAAATTCCCTAGGGAGTAATAGAAATGTCAGTACGTCATTTAATAATATTTTGACTTAAAACTTTTTTTTTTTAAAGAGAAATTATGAAACTATAAGACATACTAAGTAGTATTTGTTTTTAGGAATCATAATTATCTATCATAGATTTTGATAAAAAAACTGCATTTATACATTAGAAAAAAAAACGTTTTGAATATGTGAAAACAGTAAATGTCTATAAGAAGCATGGGAATGTAGAGACATTTACAGTAAATGTCTAAAATGAATAAAATACATTGTTTTCACATATTCAACGCGTTTTTTTTCTAATGTATAAATGCAGTTTTTTTATCAAAATCTGTGATATATATGGTTCCTAAATACAAATACTACTATTTACTGCTTAAGACCTACACAATGGATTTACGAATAGAAATAGTGCAGATAAGTTTATTTTTTCAAAACAACCGGATTCGATTCCTCTGCTGGGTAGTTTTTTTTTTTTAAATATATTAATGCAGTTTTCCTGTTTATTACAATCGATGACATGGTTCCTAAGAACATAATTATTTTCGTATATCCGATAGTTTCAGACATTCCCATACTGACTGATTTTAATGAGCCAGCCTGTATTTTAGTAAAGCAACAGTAGCATAAACGTATCTCTGTTTAATAACCCTATTAACCCAACACACAAACAATGCCATAATGACAAGATTGAAAATAATTGTATAATATCACTGTTACTGATGTCACAAGCCTCCGCAGGCTACGTCTACCGCTTACTATCGGACGGTCCGTGTGCCTGTTTGCCACCAACATACAATTATCACTAATAATACACGTGCGACAAGGAAATTCGTAACTCGTGTAGATTTAAAGCACTCCCTTCGGTCGTGCTTTAATTTATCTCCACTCGTTCCACTCCACTTAATTTTTTTCGCACTTGTATCGTATTGTACTATTTTACTTTCGGAAAGGCGTTACAATTGTCACAAGGTTTAGAACGATTTTCGTAAATTCTTGATACCTATGAGTTTCGATCTATGTTGGAATTTCGCGACAATTGTCGTATTTTTGTGACAATATATAATTTTGCTTCGCTAAAAAGTCGGTGTTTATTGTTGATTGCTAAAAGTTCTTGCAATATTTGAAACACAAACAGCCACACGGCCCGTCTGATGATAAGTGGTAACCGTAGCCCATGGACGCCTGCAATGGGAGAAACAGTCAATTTACAATTCTCGGACTTGTCACCGTGGTAAAATAGGAACCGCAAATGACTTTTAGGTTTTCTGTTCACCCTTTATACTTTTTTAGTTCCGTTCAAATAAATAATTTGCTAGCTTTACGATTTTATTTACCTACTTATCCCATATTAATATGATTACATCAATAGAAAATCAAAATTGAATTTATGCATTTTTCGATAATGATGCTTGAAAACTTCTCTTTTATCTGGGAAACTCATTTACTCACCCACAACAGTCGTCAAAATCATCTTTGACATTGACAACTTAAAGTAGTAGTAGTGACAACATAGTAATAAATTAAAATAAACTATGTGACGCAGACTTAAGGTGTATTTCCTATAAATGTTCCGATCTTTATGATCATCCTGGCTGTTTCGATATCTTTGAGTCATGTTCGTTCCGATATCGTTACCTACTTGTACGTTACGAATTTATTGAAAAGTGACTGCTCCTAAATTTATGACGAATTACACGCTCCCAAATCATTGCCCTTTTCTCACGTAACGAATTTATTGAAATTTACCGTTGCTCCGATTTATTTGGGGACCTCGGCCGCTACCATATATATCTGATGGCGACTGGTACCATACAGTAATGAGCAATAAATACTAGTAGAAACAGTAAGGATTTGAATTCCAAAAAGTATGGCAAACGGCATGTGTCGTTGTCGTGTCAGATGCCACGACGCTGGTTTTAAGGGCAACCGAGCTAAATTAATATTTATTTAAGACGGAAAGTGACAAACGATTCAATAAGCTACTTGACTCATATCAAATTGAGTGCAAAAAATTATTATTTTCTGTTGTATTTATTGAAAAGATCAATATTTTTCGATTACGGTGTTTTAAAAGTGTTTGATTGGTACATATTTTTTATTGAAAATTTTGTTTTATTTTTTTTAAATTTCGTACTCTGAAAACGGTGTCGGCCATGATGTGACGTCATAGGATCTTAAACTAACTTCATGTTGAATCTTATACGAGTGAAGTTCGCCATGAACATGTAGGCATGTAATGTAGCTTTGCTGTGACATTGACATAAGTGGCATGTAAAATGTTTGTTTTCGGTTTGAGTGACGTCACACCACAGATAATCTAAGCATTAACATGGCTAGTATCGTTTTCGCGCGGTAACGAAAGTTTAAATTTTAAGTTATAATTTTGCGGTTTTCTAGGTCGTGAAAAAATATATTTATATTTTTTTTCCGTTAATCTGATATTGATTAATAATATACAACAAACTTTAAAAATGGGTCAAGTAGCCTATTATCATATAATAAGGGGGTAAATAATGAAATCTATTCCAAACCTGCACACAAAATAAGAAAATTTGTTTACAAATACAACAATTTTAGAAATAACAAAACAAATATTTGATATTGTACGTACAGTGTTCCTAAATCCTAGTGTTGCCCTGTGCATAACTCCTCACCTGGATGTGTGTCAAATACTTGCTCCATTTTCTCGACTTGGCATTTAACGAGCATAAATTCGCATTGATGTAAACATGCCGGCAGTCATTATAAATATGGGTTTTTATATCTCGAATGAGCGAAACTGACTTTTACGATTTTTGGTGATAACGATGAAATAAGATCTTTGTGAGAAAAAGTAGCTGTAAACCGGTGTTTTTATGCATATGTTAATATGGATTTCATGTTTATTAAATTTAATCTACTAATTAAATCAAAATGTATGAGAGCGTACAAAGAGTGTGCAAAATGTCTTCGTAATAAGACCTTGCCAAACTAAACCATCGGAATGGATAGCTAAATGAACAGCCACGTCCAAATTGGGTTTTTTATAAGCCACGCTTTGAGAAATTAGGTTTTTTATGGTACAATTAATGCTTGCGGTTTGTCGGTGTTTTAATGGCTCTCTAAATGCGTTTAATTACCCGTGTTTGGATTGTTACCGATTTCCGGTACGCTACACGGTATGAGATTTAACTTTCGAGTCTTAAATTTTGGTAGATACAGGTTGATTGGGTTAACACTGAAATCCTCAGACGCCCTATAGGTATAAGTCATACTGAGCATTAACTTTTAGGAACTATGAGACTAACTCCAAAATCGAAATACACTATTATGATTACAGCCTCGTAAACCTACCTTTTAAGTGAATCATTTATTATTTTAATTATTAAAACCCTGGCTACTTGGAGTATTTTGCATCAAGTTCGTAATTGACTTGTATTGCGTAAGATCGTAAGTAAATAAGTAATTAAACAATTAAACATGTCTACCTCATTACAACCTATAATTGGCTATCTGTGGCAGAACACGTGGGCCTACGTGACAGCAAATTACGATAAAATTTCTAGAATTTATCCAGCTGCGCAGTAGCTATGCGCGGTATTGAGCAAAAGTATTTATCGTACTAACTTTTTAACATGGAACCCCAAAGCAAATTAATATTTGGTTATTTAATGGTGACTATAAAATATGTAATTGTCTTCTTACACGGCAGGGGAGCTAGATAGTCCGATTAAGTCCCTCATCTATCAAACTACTAACTAAGCAAATCTTTGATAAAGTGCATCTGTACAGAGTATATTTAGTACAGAGGCATTTAACTTTATGAATAGAAATCGAAGAATATTTGCTATCGAAGCCCATAGTCTACATAGTTATAAGTATAATGTCTACGAAGGTTGGACTCTCGGGTACGAAACCCGATAAGGGTTTCAATAAAATTTAAGGACACAGTTTTCACATATGAGGTCTAAAAGTATGATGATGCAGATGCAATAAGCCCAAAAGTCAATTTTCTGAAGAAATGAATTAAGAATTATACGTACCTAATACATTGTTTTGAAAAACGCTCGTATCGTATGCTCTAGGTATAGTTATAACTACTACTAACTATAAACGTATGTAGTAGTATAATATACTTGATCCAACAATTCCTTAAATAGGCGGCAAATTCTATACCTATTCTATCTGCTTTTCAATTAAAGGCTTAAAATTAGCGAATGCTCGTTTGGTCTGAATGCAGACCAAACGAGCATTCGCTATTCTAACCCACTACTCTACGAAATTCGATCGTTACACAAAACGTAATTCGTGGATTTCGTAGAGAGGGGGATAGAACGGCGAATGTTTGTTTGGTCTGAATGCACCTTAACGTGACTATCAATACGTCAGTTTCCACCAAAAAGAACCCATTAACGTCTCGTCTCTAGTCTAGTCTGTGGCGATTGCGTCACAGATTAGTCACTTCAGTCAGCTGGTACCTGGCACCGGTTCACTATTTCAGTTGTTTACTCGTCACGTGGCCGGCCCTTCGTGTCGGCGACTTCGTGTGCGAGGGTACAGCGTTGGACGTGGTCCGACGACCCTTCAGGATCAATGTAGACGTCATACTGATGTGATGACGATGATGTGTGAGCTCGACGGTGATATATAACGTGACGAGGAAGCGTCGCGAAGGTAGTCAAGATCGGATTCTATTAGTAATAAATCGACATGATTTTTTAATAGGATTTCAACTCTTAAGAAACAAAAGGGTTACGATGACCTGTTCCTAAACCTTAGTGAACTAGTAGGCTTATTTTTTATTTTGCTATACCTACCTACAACGTAACAAATTTGACACTAGAAAAAATTTAAATAATTCCTTAATATTATTTTAAAGCAAAAAAAACCGGCCAAGTGCGAGTTGGACTCGCGCGCGAAGGGTTCCGTACCATTATCATTTTATTAAAAAAAAATACAGTTAAATCAACCTACTTCAAAATCTATAGGAGATAATTTAATCAAACCAAAAATCGTTGATAGAGTTTATTAATGTGCATAACATATATTTTTTTTAGAATTTTATATCGCGTAGTTTAAAAAATAGAGGGGGGGGACACATTTTTCAGACTTTGAGAGCTGATATCTCGGAAACGATTTGCTTAAATAAAAATATGATTTATAAACCTTTATATCATTTTCAAGGACCTTTCTATTAATACCCCACACGCTTATATACAACTAAAAAAAAATTTCTATCCCTCAGTTACATGTATGGAGGGCCCCCACCCCAATGGTTTTTTTTACAATTTAGTATCATAATCCTGTAGCGGTTCATACAACACATATCCTGACCAAATTTCGTTATTGTAGCATTTATAGTTTCCGAGTAAATCGGCTGTGACAGACGGACAGACGGACAGACGGACAGACGGACATGACGAATCTATAAGGGTTCCGTTTTTGCCATTTTGGCTACGGAACCCTAAAAATGGTGGAGTACATATACAGGGTGTTCCACGAGCCACTGAAAACCTTGAACGGGGTGATTTGGTAGGTTAAACTGAATAACTTTTACTATGGAGCTAATCCAGAAATCTCAAAAAAAATTGCCTTTTTCATATAAAATGTCGTGATCAATCGGTCAAAATTTATGAAAAAGACAAATTCTTTTTTTAGATTTCGTGATTGGCCCCATATTAAAAGTTGTTCAGTATAGCCTACTAAATCACCCCGTTCAAGGTTTTTAGTGGCTCGTGGAACACCCTGTAGATATTTTCTTTAACTTACTTAGATACATTATTACGAATGCATGTACATAGGCAGATAGGTACGTTATTCCTGTGGCAGAAACTAATTATTATTAATATTTTGCTATCTTCAACCTTTCATCAACCTTTAATAAGAACAATAGTCAATAGTTCAGCACCGAACTGCAACGAAGAAAACAATAAACTTATTATGACTAGAGAGAGTCGTAAGTAGTCATTAACATCAAGCGAAAAGTCGAAAGACAGAAGCTATTTGAAAATGAATGATCCTTACGCAACGCCTCAAACAATATGTACTGAAACAAATGTATCACCTGTTTACATTCACAACCTCGCATTTCAATAGTATCGAGAACTAACCTCTAACGTCTCCAAAACAATGTTCAAAATCCAATAGCTTCAACTGATACCGGCACCGGTTATCGGTGTAAATTCGACGTTAAAACACCTAAAAGGTTCGCGAGTGTACTATAAAAAGAACCTATTTAAAAAAATCATTTACACCGAAGCGAGAATGTTTGGGTCAACAGTCCCGTTCAGGTGTCGTTCTATATTTGAAAAAGCAACGGGCGACACTTTTTTTCTTAAATTTTGGCATTGTGTTCAGCCAGTATTAGTTCTCACACGTGGTGCGAGCCGGAGAGGTTGGTTTTTTAACACTTGACGGGCTGTCAATATTTATTGAATAGTTTTTTATTAACTGAATTTAGAAAGGTACCGTTACAACTTTTGTTTTTTCCAACTCTAACCAGATCGATATTGTATTTTTTTGATCTTATCAAATTAAGCACTAGTAAAATTAAATGTTTTTTGGGGAAATAATGAAACTTTCGTTTATTTTCAGGTTTTGATAAAAATGGCCACTATCACTGTCACTTCTTCTATTCATTTCAATTTACTTTTCCTCGATGATATCCTTTCCTTTTTTGTAAGTGAAAATTAGATCTAATCGACATTGGTTTAGAGTTGATAATTAAATAGGAAACGTTCGTCGATTTTTTCTGAAAGAATCCGGAAAAAACGAACAGTTGGGAAAGAAACGTGATTTTTCCGGAAATTTTCAACGCTAGCAGGTACAGTCGACGTCAAAGATATCGTTACGGTTTAGGTGTCAAAAATATATTTACACGCCTTTATTGCCTTGACATTAAGGTCGTGTAAATATGTTTTTGGCGCCTAAGCCGTAATGATATCTCTGACGTCGACTGTACCTACCTATACATAATATCACGCAGTACCAATAATATAACCGTACTTTAACTCCAATATGTCATAAACTTTACACCTGCTGGCTAACTGAGGTCGTAGATAAAGTTCAAGTGTTGTAAGGTAAACTGTTACATTAATCAGCATAGTGATATACTACGAGATAATGTCGTGTAATTTTGTATAATATTTTTCTTAACCTTAGCGTAATTTCCTGGACTATAAACGGCACTTTATTTTACATTATTTAATATAAATTGTGCTATGTGTAGCTGTAGGTAGGTTTATCCACAGACTTGAGGTCAAAATAGGGATCTACTTACTATGTGATTACAACATACGTTATTCCATTCATTGTAATAAAAAATATAAATAGAAATCGCACATAGACTTTCATAATTATCATCAGTTTAATATTTTGATTATATGAATTATGTCTAATCTACCTGTCAGGTAGTGAAAGGTAGCTTAGTTAGGTAGAACATGTTAAAAAACATATTTAGCAAAAGTCATTTTTTAAACCTATATTTTCATGATAGTCATAAACTAGTAAAAAAATCAACTTATATTTAAAATTAAAAATATCAAAAAGCATTCATTCCAATCGATTTTAGATTTAGGGTAGATTATTATTTAGGAGAGTTTAATTGTTATACATGTTATGTATTCAACTCTAAATAAAATATGTCATTTCTAGAAATAAATGTTTTTTTCCTAGGATACATCGGTAGCAAGGACACGTCACCTCAATTAATTACTTCTGTCGCGCCTACCAACACATTTGATGTAACGTCTCTATCCCACACTATACCTATCACCACTCCATCTCGGACTCATTTGTCAAGCGTATAAAACTGACAAATAGCAGTGTCACAGTTTTTATAGCACCCCGCAAGGTCGCGGGTTCGATCCTGGCTGTGGTCGTAAACGCGAATGGCTTGATTGACCCCGTCATCTATGGCTGTCATGATGTCATTGTCTAAAAAACTTTTAATTGACGCCAGATGTGCGTGTTAAAATTGACAGTATGCCTACTGCTACTGACAACAAAAAAATGCTAGCTTTTAGCGCGTTTAAAGCCGCGTTTCATCTTAGTGTTCTGAGCAAGCATTCGCTTGTTCGTAGGCTGACGAACGAACATTTTTCTATGTGAATTATTGTTTTCGTCTGCCCAAGAACGAAGGAATGCTCGCTCAGAAAACTAAGTGAAAACGCGGCTTAAGGATGACGTGCCAGTATTTTTTCATTCATCATATTGAGATATCGGAGCTAATTTTTTTTTGTAATACAACTCAAATTATTTATTAAATATTTTGATTTGTGTTCTTAAGCCGCATCAAATCACTGCTTTCAGTTCACATTTCAATCACATTCAGTCTTTAATAAAATCAGCTAAAACTAATAACTTCAACTAGACATAGTGCAATGCACTTACAAAACACAATTAGTTCTATTAAAAAACTTCCACACATTAATAAAGCTGTAATAAATATCATTGGTTCCAATATAGAAGTGATAAAAACATTTCGCGAATTTGTTCTGAAGCCGTACCATGACTTTGCGAATATCGGTAACGTTAGGTTTTACTCGATACGTAAAGCAGGCGCGCTCACTCCAATATGTCAGTGTGCAAGTGCAATAGAATGCATTACATATCGAGTAAAATCTAACGTATCCTTTACTTTCCAACTCATGGCATAGTACAGCAGGTTGCTTCGTAAATTTACGCATTATTAATAGTTGAGGCAATTTAGAATTGTTGAATACTAGGATTGGTCATGTGACATGTGACGGATTGTGACGGTTATACGGCGACGAAGGTGAAGTCGACTAAAGCCGCGTTTTCACTTAGTGTTCTGAGCGAGCATTCGCTTGTTCGTGGGCTGACGAACGAACATTTTGCTATGTGCAATCCTGTTTTCATCTTCCCAAGAATGAACGAATGCTCGCTCAGAACACTAAGTGAAAACGCGGTTTAAGGGATTGAAATGTTACTGAACATTCATTTACCGTATTGAAGATTAATGGGCAGCATGGACATATTACTGCGATCGCCAATACGCTTGCCCAACGTGACGATTATGGGCATTTACCTCCTATTGTATCCTACCTAAGCCGTGTGGTGACGGCAATAAGAATACATTTGTCGCCACCAACTCCTGCGAGTGTCGTAAGAGTCGACTAAGGGATTGAAGTGTCACTGACCATTATTTGATAAATGATTGATGATGGGCGTGTGGTGACGGCAATAAGAATACATTTGTCGCCACCCCAACTCCTGCGAGTGTCGTAAGAGTCGATTAAGGGATTGAAGTGTCACTGACCATTATTTGATAAATGATTGATGATGGGCAGCAGCGTCATCATAGTGGACACCTCAAACCATGAAGTATGGGCAGTGCTCGTCGTCATCTGGTCAGGGTATCTGCAACCTCTTCTCTGAATATTTTGGTTCAGTCTTTGAAACTTACAGCCCGCCTGACTCGACTGATCTCACCCCTTTGGATAGACCAGTACTGTCAAACATTACAATTAGTCGTACAGATATAAAGAAGAGAATCGCTTCCTTGGATATCAATAAGGGAGCGGGTCCAGATGGGATACCGGTGTCATTACTTAGAAACTGTGGAGAGGAACTTAGTGTCCCCCTCCACTTGATTTTTAACAAATCTCTTCGCATGGGTGTTTTCCCTTCTTCTTGGAAAATTGCACACGTGGTTCCGATATACAAATCTGGCGACAAATCGTCCTGTGAAAATTACAGACCTATAAGTATACTGTCTTGTATTGCCAAGCTTTTTGAATCTATAGTACATACTTTCTTGCATAGTCACGTCAAACCATTTTTGTCCGATAAACAACACGGTTTCGTTAGTAACAGGTCCACTATCTCCAATCTTCTTGAATACAAACATTTCTTATGTAACGTCTTCTCTTCGAGGGGTCAAGTTGACGCGGTATACACTGACTTCTCAAAGGCGTTCGATAAGGTGGACCATTACATTCTCTGTAACAAAATCGAGGCGTATTATGGCATCCACGGCAGTCTTCTTCGATGGGTCCACTCTTACCTTCAAAATAGGAGTCAGCTTGTGGCGGTCAAGGGTTTCTCTTCTCCTGAACTTCCCATTACTTCGGGTGTCCCTCAGGGATCCCATCTTGGCCCGTTGTTATTTGTGCTCTTTATAAACGATCTTGTGGATCACCTGTCTTGTCCCAGCTTGCTCTATGCTGACGATCTCAAAATCTTCAACTCCATCAACTCATCTAGTGATTGTTTACTGTTGCAGAATGATCTTATACAAGTATCTGAATGGTGCCTTCGCAATCATATGTATCTAAATATCGATAAATGCCACGTTATTTCATTTTCAAATAAGAAGAGTAAACTCCTCTATAACTATGAACTATCCGGTCAGAGTCTTGATAGAAAAGCTGTCGTGAAGGATCTTGGCATTTTATTTGACGATCAGCTCAGCTTTAGGCCACACTACGATTACATCGTGAGTAGGGGCAGGCAGTTGTTGGGATTAATCTTCAGGAATACTAAAACCTTTAAAAACCCTAATAGTTTTATCACGTTGTTCCTTAGCCTGGTGAGAAGTGTTCTTGAGTATGGATCCCCGGTTTGGTCGCCACATTATTCCGTACACATCTCGGCCATAGAGGCAGTGCAGAAGCTATTCTTAAGGGTTCTTGCATTTAAATTTAATCTTGGTCGTGCATATAAGTCGTATACTAATCGGTTAATTAAATTTAATATCACTACCTTGGAAGCTAGGCGAAAAATGTATGACTTTTTATACCTATACAAAATTATACACTCTAGATTGGATTCTGCAGCCCTTTTATCTGCCATAACTTTTAACACTCCTAGGTTTAGGGGCCGTGCCTCAAGGCTTTTCGCACTTAGAGTTTATAGAAATAATACTTCCTTCTTTAATCCTATTACTAGAATGTGCCGCCAGTACAATGACCTTATAGCCTATAGTAATAATAGTAATAATAAAAATAAAAATAACAACGCTTGTTTAGACCTGTTTAATCCGCACTTTGCCAAGTTTAAGAGATGCTTGGCCGACATCCTCTTTCCCCCTTGAAACTTGTCGAATGGAATATTACCTGTAATTTTGATTTCTAGTAGCTTAACGTTAGTCTCATTCAACTATGCTTTTTTTTACCAGATGTTAATACTTTTTGTCTTAATAGTAACCTGACTGTGTTACACAATGTGATGTGTGCGGTCGGCTCTAGAAGTATGTTAGGGGTTCTGTTCTAATACCTTACACAGACGTTTCTGAATTTGTACGAACACATATTGTTAGAGGTGACTGTACGCACATACCTACTATGTATTACTAACCTTATGGAAATTAGTTATTTTTGCGCTTATTTGTAACTCATGTTGTGTACACTTACTTTGGATCTCGTGCTAGCATATATACCATTTGATGCTTACTTGTTAAATCCTTATTGTACGATGTCTGTTTGGTGTACCAAATAAACAAAAATAAAAATAAATAAAAACATTACTGGGATCGCCAGTCCGCTTGCCCATCATGACGATTATGGGTATTTTCCTCCGCGTTTATACGCATAGTTAATAGGAGAGGCTTACGTCCAGCAGTGGACTATCATAGGCTGATGATGATGATGATGACCTCCTATTGCGTCTATACTCATAGGCAATAAGAGAGGCGTATTCGTCCAGCATGCAGCATTGGACCGAGTTAGGCTGATGACGATTTGTATTAACCCAGGTTTTCAAGGTCTGTGTAGACGTGTGCGCCGATGTCAAAATGGTCGGCGGCGGCGTTTGCCAAAAAGTCGGCGGCGGCGGCGTGATTTCGGCGTGAAATCGGCGTCAAGGTCACGTGAATACAAAAGCGGAATTCGATCGTATTCTTTGTTATAATTGAGATAAATACAATATAAATGTTCAATAAACACCACCAATGACCACCTTAACCACCATCTGATCAATAGATAACAGTTTTCTCTTCCCATCATGTTATAAAGCTTGTCCACGAAATAAAGTAGCCATCGTAAAATCAGTCTCCCCTGTTACACAATTGTTCCATGTAGTTCTAACAGCCATGGGACCGTAAATTGATTCTTCTGTTTTATGTTTAACAATCCAATAGGTATCCAAAAGCATTCGGTTAAAAGTCGTCGAAATCAAAATGACTTCAGATAATGCTTAATGCAAAAGTTCACGCGCACTTGAAATAGTTAATTAAAATTGTAGACACGAGGTTTGTGAATCTAATCTTTATTATAGTATCGATATTGTAATTTAGTTAAAACTCATTAGGAAACTAAATGACCCAAAATGGTAAAATAAGAAGAAACACTGCTAAAATTCAGAAGTTTAAATAAAAATTCATAATTATGGAGAGATTTATATAAATATCAAACACAGCATCCGAGAAGAAAGGCAAAGAGCTCTTCTTTCTAATAATATCCAAGCAAAGGTATGGTCTCATTAAAAAAAAAAAAATTATACGGCAATTTCTCTACTTTATTTCATGGACAAGCCTCAACATACATAAATAATATGTATTTCCAATAATAACTAGGCTTGGACTAACTCTATTCATCTTCGTTATGTGATAATAATAATGATACAGTATTATAAGCCGATGGACATTAGGTCCCCAAATCCCCTATGATAATGATGATGCCATAAATGATGGATAAATAGTGCACAGCCCACATCCAATAGAATCCACCTATCTTTGCCAGGTCATCGGTCCATCATATTGCGAGCTTTCCTATGCTGCGTCGACAAGTTTATGCTTGCCTTTAAGAAATCGCTTGCCGTAACGGTAATTTTGCGAGCAATTTGTCCAGCCCACTGCCACTTCTGGAAGCACATTTCTACGGATCTCAGGAACTCCTCTTTCTATCAATTAAATAGCTCATTGAGTGATCTTTTAAGCCCATAGTTACCTACCACGTTTATGCTTTATGCTTGCCTATAAGAAATCCCTTGCCGTAACGGTAATTTTGCGAGCAATATGTCCAGCCCACTGCCACTTCAGGTAGCACATTTCTACGCATCTCAACATTCCTATTTCAATCTCGTAGGAAGTAAGGTAAGGTAAGTAAAGGTAAAAGAGGAGTTCTCTTTCTATCAATTAAATAGCTCATTGAGTGATCTTTTAAGTCCATAGTTACCTCCCACGTTTTAGAGTCGTAAGTAACACTTGGTCGAAGAATTTCGTTTTGGAATATACTGCGGAATATTGAATTCGAAGATATTGTGCTGTCCGGCACTCATCCACCCAACTGGACTAGCTGTCTGTCTCCGGTACACATATTCGTCGACTTTGAGCGCCGATCTTGACTTGAGTTTGTATCACAAATTCTAGATATTTCATATGGTCTTCGTTGATCTTCGTTGTATCTTAAGCCCACCGCATTCAGGGGCTCTACAGACTCAATGAGTATAGTGCTCAAGTTCTCCAAGGTTTCAGCCATAATTACTTTATAGTCAACGAACCGAACGTGGGTGGTATAACTGATATACTCACTATTGATGTTGATGACAAAGCCCTTTCCAGACCAAAATCTTGAAGACATCTCCCAAAGCAACCAACAACAGTTTTGACATACTGCTATGGTATGGGTACTCCTCGCTGCAATGGTATGGGTTTCGTATACCGGTCTTGGAGACGAACTGGACGCTACAATATAAATACCGGTAGTCTACTTGGCTTATTCGTTCTACTGTTTGTTAGTTACTTGTTCTTTGGACACATAGCCCACAAACTTGGAAGACCTGCAAAAGGTCTCAGGAAACCCAGCACCATGCACTGGACAGACTGGATCCGCCCCACACTCAACATTCAGGTCGCTGAAGTGCTCCACGCTGCCAAAGATCGGGGCCGTTGACGGAAGATCGTAAAAGAGAAATTAATGACTTGATAATCGCGACCCCCGGCATTGTGGTATCGGCGTAAGGAGTAAAAGTCTACTTGGTACCTCTGGAAACAGTGTATAGTATTTGTTTGTGAATAAGGGGTTATAATCGTCTCAATCGATTCAAATACTTCATCGGCAACGAACGTTAACCAGACGGGCAAGTTATACCTCTCAGTCTTCTATATAACCTGACGTCACTTGTGCAAAAACCGAAACCGGCTTGTTCGGGAGGCTGGATGTCGTAGAGCTTAAGTATCTACGTGTAATGAGTGATGACACTCGATAGGCTGATATTTTATTTCCTGTATAAGAGCATTATGTAAATACGTAAAGCAACTACGAGGCTTAGTATTTAGTAATTAACCCATAAGAAATAAGTCTGTTATTCAGTCAAGGCCACGCCGATTTCACGCCGACCATTAGTCGGCGGCGGCGGCGTGGTGAAAAAGGTCGGCGGCGGCGTGACGCCGGCGCGGCGCACACGTCTAGGTCTGTGTCACAGAATTAGATATGGATAGAAGAAACAAGTTCATTCATTTGTATGGCGGCCGAGCGTGTCAGATTTTGTACTGAAGTTGTTACTTGCCTATGATTTTAAATATGTCTCAGGCCCTTGAGTATTCATATTTTTCTGTGTTGTTGCAATTAATATTACTTAAGGAGGCATTATTAATGTTTTTGTTCACTTCAACTTACAAAATTTGACGCCCGAAAGCTGCAAGCCGCGATTAAAGACGGACAACTCAGTGGATTTCACTGAGTTCATTTGACACGCTAAGTAGATACGTTTGCTTGATCTATGGTATATATTACATCTGTGGTCTGTGTAGAGTGTGTAGTGTGGTAAGTCCCTTGTGCATGTTTATATTGTTTATCGGAGGTTCGGCTGAATGATTCACATTGGTTATCTACGTATGCAATTTACTAATCGTTAGAGGAGTCGGCAAATGGCCAACGGAATTGCCCAATCATTTAATTACTATCCGATGACTAATTGTTATCAAAAAAGAGATTACGCTCTCGTTTGAGCTTATTACCTTTTCTATTAGAAAATCTATGAAATTTATCAGTGGGTAATAAAAATGTAACCACTTATAAATAAAGGTACCTATCTTAATTACCCACTGTTCTGTGCTTATACAACATATTGGATGGGATATGTTCGTTTAATATTTTTTTTCAGACACTTAAATTACTTGAGTAAAAACAATTTACACTCACAAGCAATTGAAAAAAAAATGAGAAAGACACAGCTAATGGTCACCGCAACAAGATAAAAAAAAAATCGAACAACGATTAAATCCCACTCAAATTTCCATTCCATTGACCCCCACTAAATAAAATACATACTTTCATTGACTAAGCCGATGATCTACAGAGGACGAGTGCGTGATCTAGACTCAGCGCGCGCGCAAATATCGATGCTAAATCTGTACCGCGCAGACTAGATCAACCTTAAATTAAAAACGTCATAAGCGCCTCTGACCTATAGGGAGTTGAGACGTTATTGAATTAGCCTGACATAGTTAGTTTTAAAAGAGAAAAGTCACAAGCACGTACACGGTTTACAATGACTTAGGTCGTTGTTCTACTGCATTGACGAGTTATGTATTGTCAGATGTCACTACCGCTTCTGGTTTTGGGACTAACGAACGGTTATTTTTACACCGTAACCTGTTTTAGCATCCCTTTTTAGGGATTAAGTGCGAAGTGATGGGTTTTAAGTGTGTATTTCTTTCGTGTGAGGTATGTCTGACGAGAGATCGCGTCGTGTTCGCGTGTATCACGCGGTCTTTAAGTTTCTGATTGATCGATACGTATCGAGTAGGTTTAAATTATTTGTAGCGTAGGTACCTACTAAGTCGTTTAATATGTTTATTTTTTCTTGAAATATGTAAACTGGCTTATAATTAGCTATTCATATATTATTGGTGTATCGAAATGGCGATAATTATGCAAATTTTAAAATCCAAATAAGAAACACCAATGTATAGTTACTACATTAACATTACTTACCATATAAAAAAATATTAACAGTGTTTATGTATTTGAAATAAAAAAAAATCCCACACGCCCGAAAAACTCGAAACGTTACGAAACATTATTTATTACTAATAAAAGATAAAATATAGTAGACACATCTTTAAAAAGTCATAACTATCACTACTCCAATTCCATTACTTAATTTCCGTTTGTAATTAATCGCAGAGTATGCTGATTAGCATACATATATTTTTTGCTATGAATCCTTCGCTTACCTAAGCCCACACACTTCATCATAACAGTGAATTACATGATACAGCAAGTTTTAATTGAATAATCGTGGTACCTACATCCCGCTACATAGAATAAAATGACTAGAGACATCGCATCATCAGCCTATCTTAGTCCACTGCTGGACGTAGGCCTCACCCATTAACTATGCGTATATACGCATTAGGAGGTAAATGTGCCACGATCGGCAAGCGAATTGGCGATCGCAGTAAACGACGCTGCTGCCCATCATCAATCTTCAATCCCTTAGTCGACTCTTAAGACACCTGCGGGAAGAGTAGGGTTGGTGACAAATGTATTCTTACTGCTGTCACCACACGGGCAAATCGACGTCTGTTAATAACTTGACCATGGTCGCATCCCCACAGGAACAGAACCTGAGCATTATCTATAGATCAAAGAACTTATACAGTATACAGCTTCTATATTTGTTTTGTTCCAAACCGCTGCCAAAACTTGGCAAAACGTCATCTTAGAAGAGTCATATTTTCTAGCCTCTAATGCGTAGCTTTTTTTATGTTCGTTAGGTCATTGACTTCGTTTTATCTAAGATTGTGAATAAATGAATGTTGCATGCCTTGATACGTTCAAATAAAGGTTATCAATTGCTACTAGCAGCGCGAAATGGAATATAAATAATTTGAAATGTACGAATCGGTATTAGACTATGGATGTATTTGCATGTTTTCAATTTTAGATGAAAGTAATAGATAGGTAACTAAAGAGGTCAAGTTCGTAGCGGATTCTTCCACGAGACTCTTTCACATTTATTTATAAATAAATACTCTTAATAAATCATTTTCATATTTTATAATTCATATTTTTTTAACTCGGGATGCCTAACGCAATTCAAGTTGACCTTGAATTGTAAAATGAACCCAATTATATATATTTTTTAATACTGTTGTTGGTTTGGTAGATTAATTTTAAATTATTTTTAATATGAAAGCAAAAGGCTATTAACATTTTGTGATTAACTATTCTATGTCCATAGTCCATAGTTTAGTTGTCTTAAGAACTGATTATTCTGAACACAAGAAAATGTCGGTGACAGCTGACGCTACCGAATGTCAAGTTTCACATTATTTCATTTCATTTTCCTTACGGTTGCAACCCTAGTCGATTTAGAGAAAACGTGTATATTTGACTATTTTTAAATAAACACCCCTATTTTTATTTCGTAATATTCAATAACGTAGTAATCTGCAACAGTTGGTATTGACATTGAGGGTGATAGGGTTCTCTTTTTCTTAATACCTACACAACGCTTCTTATGAGACTGTTTTGTAAGCGTTATACGCTTGATGTATATCTTTATACAATTGTATTAGCATCCTTGCTCCTTATTAGGGCACACTAAAATTGATATTACGTATTTTTACCTAACCTACTACTTAAAGTAAGCTACTTAAAGTTACCTGCTCTAGAGAAATACGAAATATGTACCTAAGCCGTAAAAACATATTTATCATACAATTTAGTAAAAAAAGTTTTTTGTTTTATTTAAGTATGCCATTATAAATCGATTTTCTATTCTGTTGAGAAAAAGCGTGACATTTGGAAATTCATAATTAAATTTTTTACCGACTCTATAGAGAAGTAATGCTATTCGGTATATCAGACAATATCATAGCTATTTAAATTAAATACTGGATACTTACCCACTGACTTTTGAAACTGCCTACTTAGTTGTTTTATATATAGCCAATGTAATTAATAATCTTTTTAATATTTATCCCTACCATATAACTGATATTTGGAGGCATAATTCCGTTTAAACACGATATCGGTACAAGACAGGTAGGTATGTGAATGTTCATAAAACAAGGCGAAAGACAGTTCTATCACAGAAACAGAATCGTTAATTAAGAACTGAATTAACAACGCCCACCCGTTCATATGAAAAAAAAACTAGTTAAGGAACTGTAATATTTCTTATATTATTACTATTTCCTGCCTAATAGTCTCCTTCATTTTTTTTTTGATGTGCTATTACAATATGTCAACAGCTACGACATTTAAGTATTATAAAAAATCTATCATCACATTTTAAGCCTATTAAAAAATTGGTTAAAAAACACGCGTGCAAAAAAAAATATAAGAAAAATCTATCAACAACTCAATTAATTAAACGTCCCATCTGTAAAACAACTTCACACATCACCGATCTGTATCATATCCAAAAAACGTTTCAAACCTAAACGACACAAAGTTCATATTGTAACAAAAAAATCGTTCGAAATATGACTATGCGAACCTTACTTTCAGGGTAATAAACAAAATGTCTAGTGACGTATATATCTCCATCCCAGTGATGTGTGATTTATAAACATCGTTCAACATTCTCGGATCAAAGGCCCTTCAAAGTTTTATAGTTGGAATTTGTCTTCTATTAATTTCGAAATACGTACGCCTATTAGACAGAATGACGTGAAAACTGTGGATTGTAATTCAGACGGACTTTAGTAGGGTGATTTAGAAGGAGATTTGTTTAGTTTGCGATTAAATATACGATTGATAGACCGTGAAAATACGTTTTCCTCGATAAAATATTTTTCTCTTTATCTTAAGTATATAGGTACCCGTGTACTTCTTTATTGGTCTATCTTAGATTCACCTGGCCTGCTACCGCGAACTACGGATTTCGACTAGCGTTGGGGTCGATGTTTTTATACTTGGCTATAACCTATAATTGTGTATGATACTCGATGAGATTTCAGTTATCAGAATATTATAAACAACGAATCGATGGTATTTTGTTTATCGCCATGGCACTACAAACCTACATCAAATCATAATTTTAATTAGGTATTTTATACCAACAGGCTTTGACAAACCAGTCTACACGTAATACGACCACTCGTTAGAAACAGCATGTTATTAATTTCTCCAAATTTCTCATCTACATCTTTTCCACTTAACAAAATATACAAATAAATTAAAGAACGTCAAACAATATCCACTTAACCTTGACCCTTATTATAAAATACAGGTTATGTTTCCTCTTAACGACATTTCATTGGAAAACGCTTAAAAAAGTCGTTTGCAACTGGTTTCTGTCAATGAAAGATGCATTAGCACAGACACGGACGGACGTAAATCTTCTAAAACGTGATTATAATAGGTTTAGATTGTAAAGGTTTTAATAATACAAATAGATATTTAGGTAGGTATATAGTCTTTTAAAATATGTATTTTTTCACTACACTAATGTTTTGTCGTTATGTATTATTAATTTAATTATATCGTTATACTTATTATGCGTTAGCTCATTGGTGAATGTCCCTGACGCTAGTACAATGCCGTGCTGAGTCGAGACCATTTCGTGGCATTACTTTTTTTAATTGTATTTCTGTACATATAGGTACTAAATACCTAGTACCCGAATGTTTATAATTTACCTAATTTTATGTTTATAAAATTTGCCATGCTATGAATAAACTTTTTTATTTCTATAATGTGTAGCGTTAATCAAGTCCGGATCATGCAACGCGGTATTTTGCTAATATGAAGAAATTCGTGGCAATTTCATCAATTGAAATCAATGTTTGTTTGTGTGTATAAATAAAGCAAATTCTATTTCTGTTGTGCAACATCAGAAACACATGTTACTTATGACGATCATGAAAAATGAGGTTAAACAAGGAAATTGATGTACATACTTTATGCCGTGGGACTATTTATTTACCAAAATAAAAGCCGCCAGGAATTTCATGTTACTGCTTTATGATTATGAACATTGCATGGTACATTACAAACCCATTTTCCTTTGATGTACGGGCCACTAACTTAAAGATAAAGTTGGTAGGATCAAGGTCCACGCAAAATATCTGACAGACTAACTATATTGATAAGCGAATTCCACGTGAAGATATATTTGATATCTCGTATAATACCTACACAATAGGTGTTCTAATGTTAGTTTGTTTTTTTGTGAACGTCGTAGTTTTGTGAGCGGTTCAGTAACGATGTTGCTCACCATAAGAACGAAATTGGCGTGTACCTTTATACGAAATAGATGTCAAAGCGCCCCTATGGCAACCGTCAAAATGCGACGTTTTAATTATAAATCTAAACCACTCTCATTTACTATATTTTTTACTAATGCCTTTCACGCAGTTAGCCTTTTATCAAATAGCTATTTATGCAACTATGTGTCGTCGTAATTTTTATAAAAAATAGCTGATATATAATATAATAATTCAATAAAGAAACATTTTTGACTATTTCCTCAATTATATTTCTTAATATAAAAGCTTATTAATTGACGAGTTTTTATTTCAAATTGCAATTTACTACAAAATACTAAGAAATTTTCTGTTTCGATTACAATTTTCCTTATTATGTAGGTATGCATAATGCATAAGTGTAAAATGACAATTTGCTAAAGTATCTACCTAATTTACGATATATTATGTTTAAGAATAATTTAATACAGATTACGAATCGTGGACTGCCATTTTGCTGTTTCGACGACAATCGAATCGATCGTTTAACGATTTGATGCAGTTTTGAGACGCATTTGGATGTTAATTTGAATTTTTATTTTATATTTCTTTGTGACTCATTTGCTGGGTAAATCTTTAATACATACATTTATTTGTCTTATTTCAATTTAAAGTTTGTTTCTTTTGCATTTTTTGTGCATCAATTGCGATCAAATGAAATTTAATTTCATGCCTTCTTGTCATCCTTTAAATCTGATTGTCGTTAGAAAAGGTTATCTTTCTCTCTTAGTTGATTATCTTCTAAAATGATTCCTAAGTGGTAAAAAAATGGATTACTGGATGGACTACGTTTTGATAAGTATTAAATAAATTTCACTAAACTGTTAATTTGTACTTTCTTTAACTTTTTGGGAGCTAAATTTTGACATCACGCGATGGCATAATCAAGCAAAGTCGCTCTTTATATTTTTTTGCTTTGAAATTTTGGTTGTGCTTTATTCTTATGTAAAATAAGAGTGACAGCTGGTAAACACAGTTACCAAAAGCAATTGAGTGGTTAGTGAAGCTGGCGGCTGGAGCTGTCGCAGGCACCCATGGCACAAATTTTCCGCTGTCGTGAATAGCCGTCAATGGCTGTCAAAAGGTTAACATAAAAGTACTTACATACCCAAGACTCGAAAACTTGTCAAAGCACTTTCCCAACACGTAACACCACATGTTCAATATTTATTGACTTGGCGCTGCCATTATTTTAATTACGTTGTATATCGCAATATTTACTGACGACTCCATCTGCAGCCAGTTTTTCCAGCAAATCAATCTTTGCGGTATTTGAAATATTTATATGTATGTAGGTGCCTATATATAACTCTGTCTGTAGGTACTGTTACGCTATCACCTCTAAATTAAAACAATTTTCTTGGTGTAGTGTCGGGACGTCCTGTAAAAGACATAGGATAATTTTTATCCCGGAAATTTTCATAGCTCCCCGAGATACCGCTAGGTGACCGAATTGTGGTGGCTTATGGTAGTTCAGTTATCGTGCTACCTGTAACTTTTGCAGTTGAATACCTACTTGTTGGAACGTGACGGCAACGTCGATAAATGACAAACGCGGGAACATCATTACCCTACTGTAAAGACGAAATCGTCGACAACAATTACTGTATGTATATAATTTAATAATATGCATAAGCTTATTGACCAAGCTCTTACCAATGAGTTATTGGTATGAGTTCGGTCATCCTCTAGTTTAGCTTAATTCTTTGAAGGCTCACAGTTTAGTATAGAAGACCATGTATTAATTTTGGTCAGGTCGCGCTAATTTCAAATAGTTTAAAAATTGAAATCCGAACAAATTGACGGAGACCTACAAATTATCCGACGAACCGTTAGTGGTTATAGTGGTCAATGAAGTCGAATAACGGAATTTTAAAAGACTTTTATCTTAAATACAGCGAGCGTAGTCGGTGTTACGTAAACGTAAATTATAAAATTTATTTTTAACTATTAAAACTATAAGTAAATCAAAATAAAACGATGACTAGCTGTAAAACAATGTACCTACTTCTGTCTTTGTTAAAGTTGCAACCGATCGATTTAGCTACGATAAAGACAATAAACATATTCAATCACGTCAATTAACAAGACCTCTGGTGTTTTGTTCATAAGTAAGCTGTAAGTAGCTAATTGGAATTTCTATAAACAATTATACTTTAATGCCTGCGGTTGTACCTAATTCCTTAGATCATATCACTACACACTGTACCTTAAACGTTATATTTAAACAAATTGTTAAATTTTAGTTCAACAACACATTCTAAGAACGTTTCTATGCTTCCGAACGGTTCTTATCTATCACCAGTTCTAAAACTTTTATGGTTTTTGATTATTTCTAAGTTACCTAACACGTCTTAACCTAATCATAATTCTATTGCATCCAAATACGGTTAAAATTCAAATGCGGCAACATCAATTGTTTCGTTGGCAGCCATGTTTGCGTTTCACACATGGGCTGTCAAACGAACCGTGTAGTTTCGACAAATATCGCACCTTCAAAGCACAAACGAATTATATAACAAAGCAGTTATCAGAACATTTAACTTAAAACGTATGAATGTAAGGTCGAAAATGAAACACAATTAATAATGGATTTAAAGCTTATTGTTTTTTTGGACTTTAAACAATTATACGGCTGCGTTAATACGTTGACATTACGTGACATGATGCTTCTAATATTTAGGTTTATGTGACCTTCATCTTTTGACCTGGATACGATTTTCTAACATTAAAGTCCGCGAGGGTTTCTTGAATAATTTAATGTCATTTTGACGCCATTGTTTGATCTGCCCGCCATTTAAAGATTTTAATTTTCGCTCAGTATTATCATTTTTGCAGTGGTAAATATGGTTATATTAATATTTAGGCCAAAATTGTCTTTGTCCCATTCAAACCATTTATGAGCATGACACAGTTGATACACAGTAAAGAAGTTTAAAATGATTCCATGTCTAAATCAGTAATCGATCCAAAGCGCGGGTTACGTGCAGGTCAGTAGTAAGATAACACTTAATTATAATTTTTATGTCGATTTGAAAGCTATTAATAACCAATATTCAATATGTGGTAGATAACGGCTCCCTTGACGCAGTAAATCATAACATGCCGTCGTATCGTTTGGTTCACTAACAGCTGTATTCATTTAGTTGTAAACAATCTGCCTAAGGTACTATATATACATGCATCAAAATGCCATTTATCGTTTTAAGTGAGACGAATTAATTTAGAGGTTGTTAGAAATTTATTAGGCAAATGGTCATTCTTTTTCACAGTTTGTAGAATATCAAAGTAATTTTATATTAGTATTAAGACATTTCTATAGTTTCACTTTTAACACCATTTTCGTATCAAATTTAACTATATGTTAAGTGATATGATGTCAATCTTTGATCTTTTGAATAAAGTCAAAACGATTAACCTTTTATAATCCGAGAAATTTATCTAATATAATTGTATGTATTACAGTTCATAGACATTGCATTAATATATGCCAATATGTTTGTTTCAGATCGTGTGAACGGCCGCAAGCTGGCACGTTTGCGGTGGCGAGTAAACCGAGACACCGAAAGTATCACAACACTGCGACCACGTTACTAAATATGACTGCATTCACATGTCACAACCGAAATCGAAAGCGCACGAATAGAGACTGCAGTTAATTTGGATTTTGTTGGCCCCACGTTGGGCGCCAAGTCGAACAGTTCGGGCGCCAGTGTAAGGGAACTGCGTGCGGGTTATGCGGGCGTGAGCAGTGACGGCGCCCGGGCGGCGGCCATGGGCGCGGCGCGCGATGCGCCCGCGCATGCTGCGGCTGCTCCTGGCGGCGCTGGCGCTGGCCACGTGCGCCGCGGCCCCCGCGCCGGAGCGCGCGCAGCGCTCGGCGAACCTCAGCCACATCACGGGAACGTCGAGGAACATACAGATGTTCCTGAAGAATCGATATTTGCAGCTGCTGCCGGACGGCACTGTCAACGGCACCACAGACGTCAACAGCGTTCACAGTGAGTATTGATTTATCCATTGCATTTAGCTCCATTGATCGCCGATTATTTCTCTTTTTACGCATCGTTCGTATGTTGTTCTAGTCAATTTCATAATATCTTGTTTTTGAAAGAAGCTACATGTAAGATGACCCTTAGTGATTATAGTATAATCAGCAATCATCATGTACCTATCTCTATGATTCTATTATAGACTTGACTTATCCAAGAACATTAAGAGAACATATTCCTTCCTATGGCGTTTGAACCATAAACTGCTGCCGCGAGTTTTGTCAATCACTAACAATCAATAAAATTACTGTTGTCGCTGAAAGCTGAATGAAATTTTGATAAAAGAATGTTAGTTGATTGATTTATTTTATAAAACGAAGTGCGTCTAGACTGGTTAAAGTGAAATCGGCCATAGTCTACTGAATGAGGTAGAAACTTGAGCCTTTTAGAGATATCTAAAGACAGATAGAAGGCCACAACTAATCTTACAATGATTTGAATAATTGATGGTATAATCTGTAGGTATATTTATTTCTCCTAATCGATCTAAAATTAAAATTATTCCAACTACTGATTCGGCAGGATATATCCTCATGTCATCAAGTCAAAAACTATACACATTTTAGATATATCGTCGATTCTTGCATATTAAACACATTGATAGTACGAGGAATGTCGAGACTATTTTAATGGAATGGGCTATAACCGTCACTTTATAAATAACGATTATTAGGAACATATTAAGATCGTTTATCTGGACTAAATTGCGACAATACCACGAATGAGCGGCAAAAAACTAATAGTAGAGTTTAGTGTTTATTTGACATCTTACTTTTAATATCTTACAACATATCAGAAAACATATCTTCCTATTTTGCTAGACTAATTTGAGCTTTGACAAGGATATTTTAAAGCTAATATTCCTTTGAATCGTTAGACTGGGAATAATTTTAATAATACCTTGCGTTTAGAGCCTATTATTTATGACTAGACAAGCCCTAGACATGTTTTAATAATACGTGCCTGTGACTGTGACATAACTTATGTAATAGTTGTTATAAAAACTGGATAAGCATGTCTCACAACTAGATTAAACTCGAACAATCCGTTCCGAAACAACACGTGTTGTTTTATATTATAATAGATGCATGAAGCTACTTAAACGGTGCACATTGTATACAACTCTCAGTAGATGAGCATTTCTTTTTTATTTTGTCCATTTTCATAATTTTGATTTTATGGGTAAATTTTGGATTATTTCTACTCAGACTTCGCTTTTTCGATCACAAAAGGAAAAAAAATAACTTAAAATTTTCATTGATTTTCTGGATTTCCTCCATTGTTACCTACGTGTCGGTAGTATGTGTATGTAAAATAGTAACTAAATAGGAAAAATCCATGGAACATTATTCGATCGAAAGAGCACGTGAATCAAAATTATGAAAATGGTCAAAATAAATAAAAGTATTTGCCGTTCAAAAAACTTCAACAATACATAATAAAAAGAGTTTTTCAACTGAATCACAATAGTATTAATAAATAATCCCCACTTTTTGTGATTTTTAAATAAATGGATGAGTAAAGTATAGACATAGTCCAAACATAATAGATCAGAAATTTCACAATAATTAATTATGCAGTTAACAAGTAAACTACCTACACGAAAAAAGTTGATTCATCCCACATAATATTCAATATATTAGTAATTTGGTTTTGCGAAGTATAAGTAGAATTGGTCGCGACTACTTTTTCCGATATTTCGTTAGAAAATCACTCTTACTCGTATGGCATACATCCAAATACAACAAAGCAACATCTCTCTTACCACAATTTATTTGACAGCTTCTAAAAAGGTTAATAGACGCAATAATGGCATCCGAACTAGGTATTTAATGGCTTAGTAATAACAAAGCTGTCAGAATCGGCGTGCAAGTACGTAATTACATATCGGCCGATTGCGATAATGGCTCTATAGAATGATTTGTGCCGCGAGCGTGGTGGTCCGAATGACAAGGAATGCGAGCGTGTACTTTGAATTGGAGCAAAAACGAATTAAATTTTCGTGTGGTAAAAAAAAATCGAAAAGTGCGAAGATAAAGTGGCGATCACTTGCAAACACATGGATAAATTCTGACAAAAACCAGTCATTACAATCATCACGTAAATTGGGCGGATGATATTGGTTTTCTGTCAGTCTTTTCATTTTAAAAGTATGGAGCGTTGGGTACTTAGAGCAGATTTTTTATCTGACAGAAACCGCTTAATCTACTAAAATCTGATTCAGGTCTTTTTTTGCCAATTAAGTTAGAACACACCTTCAGCGCTTCTCTTTTGCAGTTCAATGTAAAACCAACTGCATGTGCTGATGCAAAAATTGACAATCGCGATTCAGCTTGGCAATGCCGCAAGCGTGCACTTTTGCCCCGGGGATGACACAGGGCGGGTTATTTGACGAGTACTTTTGGTACTGTTTATTACCTGTAAATTGTATGTTTTTTTATCACATCCAATTGTCTACGAATATTTCCGGATCAGCTGAAGTGGCAATGAGTAGGCCAGATTGCTTACAGAGCGGATGGCTGATGGGATAGAATAGTGCAGGAGTGGAGACCACGGTTTGGCAAACACAGAGCGTCTACCGACAAGATAGACGGACGATCTTTTATGGACGATTTCACATTTACTCTGTTTTACACATTATTCGATAAAATAAATAAATTTGTCGTAGTCTAAAATGGGAATATCCGAGTATTATATACGATAGTACGAGTATTCTATTAATATTGAAGGGTCATTGACAGCTTTTCTTTTCTCGCATCAAAATTAGTTACATTCATGTATACAACATGTAGTGCAGTAAACGCAACGTTTATTAGTGTTACCGATATTTAGGATCAGTAAGCCGGCCGCTGTGACATTTGCTTTGACCAAAATAACATTAGCGCGGCATCTGGACCAAGATATCATTGTTGTTGCATTGTAAAAGTATTCTCTAAAATATTTTGGGAGGCTAGTAAGCTAAAAATATTTGATACATAAATATAATACATATAGACATTTTAATTAGCGTTAAAAAAATGATGTTAAAACAGTCAAAGTCAAACGATCCTTTCTTCAAAAAGGCACAGCAACAAGTACTCGCGAATCGTCAATACAATGTCAAGATTATGAAACAAAATCTACCGGTTCCAACCCTACGCTATTGACCCGACAAAGTTTTATATTTTATTCCGGAAAAAACGGCGGGACTAGTTTTCAATTAATAATACATCTTACAACTAACATGCATTATAAAATCTAAAACTTTCTTCTACTGCTAGACTCGCCGGAGGAAAAGCTACCGCAAATTCACGGGCAGTTTAGGTATTTACCTAGTTCTGTATGTTCAGTTCTGTCATTTTTGTCGCAGTTGATTAATGAAACTTACCTATGTTTTTTGTTGATTTTATTCCTTGCACTATTCCCCCGTATTCTTTGTTTTGTACTCGCCGTTACATTTCATGCATTTGACGCGGAACCCCGAATCCGTAAAATTTTAACGACTTCATAAAAGCCGATCGAGCTGTTGCTAGCCAATTTACCTTTCTCCGCTTCCCCGTATTCATTTCCTTCCATTTTTTCAACTTTACCGTCATTAAACCATCCCACTTTCACTCGAAAACTATAATCATCGACCTTATCTTGATGTGCTTAAGGCTTTTCAAAGTGCATGCTTTAGCTGCAATTTGCACTTTATTCACAAAACTGTTTTCAGTTGAAGTCATCCAATTTGGTCTTTAATACTCTAAATTTAGGGTTACTTCAAGTGCATTGTTTAACTGGTGTTATGCAGCCGTTGTCTTGTAATCTGGTGCTCTGATTATATCAATTATGGTCTTTGTTCATTTCGGCTTATCAGTAACACTCCTCACGAATTTGAAGGCAATTTTCCGCTAAATACTAAGTACTGTCTTATTGTTGTCAATTTACTCACGACTATAAAATGGACTTGACATCAGATTTATCAGTAGTCGATAATATGAATATGACGTGAGATAAGATCTATTAGTACACAAAATAGATTTGAAACCTTGATTTAACGGCCTTACCTCATTACTTGTAAAATATT
Source organism: Thaumatotibia leucotreta (assembly GCA_025490895.1). Lineage (NCBI taxonomy): Eukaryota > Metazoa > Arthropoda > Insecta > Lepidoptera > Tortricidae > Thaumatotibia > Thaumatotibia leucotreta. Next base: position 13,756 of record JALPQI010007060.1, on the reverse strand, counting down.
CTATAAACCTATTTGGAGCTACTGACAAATATCAATAGCTGCGAATAGGTTTACGTGAAAAATATATTTTCCTAAAACTACTTTTTCTAGAAACTGTAAATATTCTGAAGCGCTTTCTATAACACTTCCTGCTTGACGAAGTGCCAAAACCCTAAAGTTGACTATACTTACTGTTTTCTTCACATGTTGAGGTTTATGTATAATTATACATATACTTTCATATTTTTGAGCTCTTCACAGATGTCATATATACCAAATCTAATTCTAATCCAAATCTCATTCTGTGGTAGTAACAAATAAAATCAAATTCACTACTGACTTGCCAAGTGGACAAGGTCATAGAGTGGGGTAGCGTTCCAATTAGTTAAGTATACATACGTGTTAGAATGTAGGCCTCATAAAATTTGCATATTTTGTGACGTCCTTCATCGTCACAATCATTAAGCAATGAGCAATTAACGTGAACAATTACTGCCACGTGTTTCGGATGTTGAACTTACGCAAAAACGTGGACACGGTCGTTATGAATGATTCGTTCACGAAATCGCGAGGTTCACGGGAGCGTTGTCAATTAGTCTAGGGTTAGCCAACTAACACGGGGTCAAGCCTATACAATTTTGATACTACTGTTTTAGCAGCCTAATCGTGGATTGTGCAAGTGGAGTTACCCCCTTATTCATAAACGTCTGCTAAGTTAACAAGCTGCTAAGTATTATTAGTCGCTTTCGGTCTTATAGACAAATTGATAAGATTGAAAGGGACAAACAATACTTAGCGGTTTGCTAAGTTAGTGAACGTTTATGAATAAGGGGGTTAGTATTTATTTACTGCAGAAGGCAGAAGAACCTATTAAATTTTACTGTTTTAGAGTAAACTTACAAATCTTAACCATCGTTACCACTTTAAGAACCGGTACTTTTACAAACGGTAGTGGATCTTTAGACAAATCTGTAAGAGACACCTTCCTTGTAAAAAAAAAAAATAATAATGAAATCATACACAAATCGACCTAAATATTACCACTTATATTTTATACTGAAATACATAGACGACGACGACCAAGAAACAAATTTTTGTGATAATACCGATAATAAATACACATTATGAAGCTGGAGATTCCAACGCTAAATCACTAACTGACTAAGCAACAGTGATGGATAGTCTATCTCGCGGCGACATATTGCCGCATCAATCCTGTGCTAAGCCTATAGATGTGCTAAAAGTGCGTACTCAGTACGTGGCGTCATTAAATAATATATTTCCGCTCTTCAGCATTTAGTTTCTTACGATAATAATTAATGATCGGCCATCGGCAGTATCGACGGGTTGCTAATTGGTGTTATCGGATAGCACAGTTGCGCGCGCGCTTATAACGTGTACGAGTGTATTTATACCGTGGTCCAATGCCCTACTACTACTTATCAAGTTGAAATCGTGGGAAACTACCACTAAGATATAGTTCTCAAGGAAAGGGTAGTTCCGTGAAGAATATGAAATTTATCGCGAATTCGGTATAAGTAACCATAATTAGTAAGATGTGATGAAATGTGTGATTACGGAAAGTCAGCCAGGATACGTGTTTACACTGTTTTTGGATTCTTCTGGCGAATAGTATACCTACCTAGTCAAATTGTGAGTTGTGGGGCTTCCTTTTTTCTTTCCTTTGTTGTTTGAATTGTGGGACTTGTAACTTAAACTCCAAAAAATTATATATGACCTTTGTAATTCAAGAGTTTCATACTGTTTCGCACGCACTCGCCCAAATACATACGTGTAATAAGAACAGCAATGAAATCCTAATGTGGTGTTAAAATCCAAGTATTATTCTTAAAGCTCACGGTACATTTGTCGGTAATCAATTTACACTCATTTGCACTCATCACAAGTCTTTTATCATGTGGCGAGTCAATTCGCGACCGTAACACTTTTGCTAACCGTAACGAGGATCTAAAAGAATTGACATCATTCGAAGTGTCAAATATGCAGTTAAGGAGTAGGTATCACACTCAAATAAATATCGTTTTGAACCGACTTAAAAAAAGGAGGAGGTTCTCTATGCAACAGATTTTTTCGCAGTCTTCAATCCAGTTTATTGATTCCGGTAATGGTGGGTTGATCATAAAATCGACGGTCCCCTCGAATAAACGTGTATTATCAAAACTGCTTTACATGAGAAATAAAAAAACCGGCCAAGTGCGAGCCGGACTCGCGCGCGAAGGGTTCCGTACCATTATCAATTTATTATTAAAAAAATACAGTTAAATCAACCTACCTCAAAAACTATAGGAGATAATTTAATCAAACCAAAAATCGTTGATAGAGTTTATTAATGTGCATAACATACATTTTTTTTGGAATTTTATATCGCGTAGTTTAAAAAATAGAGGGGGGGGACACATTTTTCAGATTTGAGAGCTAATATCTCGAAAACGATTTGCTTAAATAAAAATGAGATGTATAAACCTTCATATCATTTTCAAAGACCTTTCTATTAATACCCCACACGCTTATATACAACAATTTTTTTTTTCTATCCCTCAGTTACATGTATGGAGGGCCCCCACCCCAATGGTTTTTTTTACAATTTAGTAACATAATCCTGTAGCGGTTCATACAACACATATTCTTACCAAATTTCGTTACTGTAGCATTTATAGTTTCCGAGTAAATCGGCTGTGACAGACGGACAGACGGACAGACGGACAGACGGACATGACGAATCTATAAGGGTTCCGTTTTGCCATTTTGGCTACGGAACCCTAAAAACGGGAAAACTTTAGCAACTCCTTACCTCATGGATTAATTTCGAAACAATTTATGAATAAATCGTAGTGAATAATTAGCCTAATATAATTATGCAGCAAATAAAATTGTAATTTGACGAGTTATCAAAAAATGCGGAAAAGGCATATTTTTATATGATTTTAATAAATATTTATATGCATTTTTTTGCTAATTATACTATTATAAATTATATTAATGTCCCAAGTAACCTGTCCAATTTAACATACATAAACACGAACACTGTATAAAAGTATGAATGTAGCAGTTTATATTCAGGATATTTATTGGACCTCGGCCCTTATACAAGTCAATTCACGCCACTGCCACTAAACCCTTTTAAAATATGATAGCACATCTTATATCTTCAAGCGCCATCATACAATTTATGGGGTGGCTTCATACAATAAATCCGTCATCGTCACAGATGGGCACAGCGATTGCACTTTATGGGTTTAATCTGGCATCTCGGGTGGGCCGAACATGGGAGTGTGGGTTAAGAGGAATTTTTGCGGATATCTAAGCTGTGGTTGACACCTTTTGCGGTCTTTTTTGAAGTATTCCTTAGATGTACTCAGATTTAATAGTAAGGCTAGTATAATGTTCTTGTTTAACATTGAGTACCTAAGTAGAATAATAATTTTTAACGAAAAACCGCCATGCTCAGTCTAGCGTTCCGAAAATATTCAAAAGCAGCTGGGCCGATTATGCTCCAAACAGTTTTATTTTAAAGTATCCTATAAGCTTATCGGCCAGCATTTTTTAAAATATTTTATTCTGCTACTTTGTCGGTGTGGTTTTCCAAGAAAACATCACGAAAGATCGAAGTTTCTACAATGAGAAACTACAACTAAGAAAAATATGAAGTGAGGTGGAAGTAGCCAAAAAACCTCGCATGATCTATGCATGCGCCCTTAAACTTTTGAAGGAATGCCGATGCCGTTGCGAATATGATAAGTTGTTTTATTTTGCTCCCGATATCATTTCGTTGCACTCAAATGGGAACGCAATTATGAAATTACTAATATGTTTTTAGTAAGTTCTGTGCGGACAGAAACGCGGACAAAAAACAGTGAACATTAGGTCAATACATAAAGGTGCATTCAGACCTAACGAGCATTCGCTGTTCTATCCCCCACTCTACGAAATCAACGAATCACGTTTTGTGTAACGATCGAATTGCGTAAGAGTAGAGGGTTAGAATAGCGAATGCTCGTTTAGTCTGAATGCACCTTAAGGCGATTGTAACTAATAATTTTTTTGTTTATTTTCCATCGGACAGATATGATATCGAATGACATACAAAACGCCGCGCGATAATTGATTTAGATTTATGTCAATCAAATGATTTGGAAATTAATATCTGCGATTATGATTGATTAGACTTACCTTTACATTTCATTTGGCAAATATTTATCTAGGTTGAGGAACGTTTATTTTATTTATTATTCAATAGGTATAAAAGTATAAACCGTATCAAAAGCGGCCCAATAATTTTACAGTTAATCGAAAGCATTTGTAGGTAACAAATGTCGCACTAGAAAATATGGCAACTTATTTTTCTAATTACTTGTTGCAAATTAATTATTATGTTCAATGAATACAGTATCATTGTCAAAATTATAAAAGTAAATATTAGGTATTGTTTTAATCGAGAGCTAAAAAGTCTACTTTTACTGTTCAGGGAAAAGAGGTAATAAAAATACGCCCAGTATGGTTTTATTGATGATAAATTAATGATAATATGATTAAGTATAGTTTTATATTTTTTGTAATATTTATTGATAGGTGGTACGTCTCTGCGAAGCTGGAGGTTCCCGGGTTGGAACCTCGTTATATATTTAGTTGTGTGTTTATCTGAAATATTTATTCCTTGGCCGTGGTTGTTTTCTATGTATTAATAAGTATCAATATGTATCTCCTTATAATAAGTATATATCGTCGTCGTATCACAACACAAGCCCTAATTAGCTTACCGTGGACGAAATCGATTTGTGTAGAATGGACAATCTGTGAACAATTACATAATTATATCTTCTCTCTCTCTTTCTTTCTTTCTTTCTTTCTTTCTTTCTATAAGTACAGTCACTATTAGATATCGAAGCGGCCACGGTGGTCAAGAATATAAACATGCACTCTAAAGAATGCGAATGCCCATTCTATCCCCACTCTACGAAATTCGTTCGTTACACAAAACGTAATTCGTCGAAATTCGTTGATTTCGTAGAGTGGGGGATAGAAAGAGCGAATGCTCGTTTGGTGTAAACCCACCTTTACTCGATGGCAATAGAAGCCAGGATGCTTAGCCAAGTTGCCAATCGCAAACGCTTATATAGTAGCGTATCGTAGTTTTTCCTCTCTGTCACTGTTTAATATTAGTGCCACAAACACAGTTAGCTGCCTTTCGTTTACGATAGACGATTAAGCGTTAGCGATTGGCAACTTGGCTAAGCACCCTGATCAGATGTTTTTGAACACCCTAGCCGCTCCGATATGTCTGGTGGCGATTGTGCATGTGAATGCAACATTAGGTTATCACTGTTTTCAGCAATCGAATTGCATTTGGGTTGAATGATCGTCTGATTAAGTTGTTGCTGATACTAACTAAATCACTTTTTTAATTTCGCTTTTATCTTTAGCAATAAAAAGTAAAAATTTTTTAATATCAATTAAAGAAAAGATAACGTTAATGTGAATTCCCGAGGAAATATTTGCAGTCTTTTTATCATCATATCTACGAAGACTCTTTGAGATGCACGTAAACAAATTTTATTTCTTTATTTGTCATATGACGATTATACTTAGGTACTTTAAATTACTTATAATTCATTTGAATTAATTGATAACCTGCCTACTTTATGTACAATGTCGATTGTACTAAAAAAGTATCCTTATTTGCACCTTATGAATTGTTATAAGGTGAAAAATGGATACATTTCTTTGTAGTCGCCTGTGAAATGAAGGACTCGACAGGATTAAACTAAAATAACTCATTATAAATAGAAGTAATTGTGAAAACACAAATCAAATTATTTATTAACTATATATTTTGATTTGTACTTTTATATATTTTCCCCAGTAGTCACAATACTTAATACTATATAAATTATAAATATTGGATGTCATATACCAAAGAAAAAACGACCAAGATCACCAACGTCCGAGGAGGTCCCACCTCGGATTTTGGTGATCTTGGTCGTTTGTTCTTTGGCATATGACATCCAATATTTACAATTCATTATAATTACTTGTTACATCTATTGAAAAAAGAAGCCAGACGTTGCTAAGTACAGCATTAAATACATACTCTAGAAACAAAAATCAGTCGCATCGAGAACCTCCTTTTTTGAAGTCGGTTAATGAAGAGGAAATTCCCGAAACAGCCGGTCCGTGTCAGTCAGGTGCGCACGCGCAAACAGGTCCCGTGTCGGACGAGACTCACTTAGCGAGATGATGTACCGCCAAATTGTGCAGCAATAATTATGCAGCGCTACTGTTGGTTCAGAAAAAAAGACTAACGAAGAGGTGTTGAATTTGGTAGGTGAGAGAAGAAGCTTGTTGAAAACGATAGAGAACAGAAGAGGAAACATGTTGGGGCACCTGATACGTCATGACGACTTTATAAAGACTATAATTGAAGGCAAAATTGAAAAAAGAAGAGAGAGACGAAGACCAAGCCGTGCATTTTTAGATCAAGCCAAAGAGAAAGTTGAAGTAGTGACATATCAGGAGCTCAAAACAGTAGCAGAGACAAGGACAGAGTGGCGAGAACTCCACCGACAAGAGCAAAGCTCTTAAATTTGTGATGATGACTGTTGGTTCCTGTTTGAAGGATGCAGTAACTGACCTGAAAAATAACCTTAATAAATGTTGTATGTCGAACACCCAACAAAATAAACGAGAAAATAGTACATTGAGATACAAGTGCGAAAAAATTAAGTCTCCTTTTCGTATGTGTATCGTACGATGTTTTTCTGTAAAGAATTTCTCTGAATGCTGTCTCTCTGAAGTTTCGACCTGATAAAAAATTAACCACTTCTCGCACTAGCGCTTAAAAACCACCGATTGTAATGAAAATTTTATTAGGTACTTTTAATTTTTTTTATTAAATGTGTCTTAATTAAAACAAAAGAAAACTTAAAAACTGGAAAAAATGAATGTGTTGTAATTTTTTTTAATGATAACATAGGTGTTGTAAGTACGAGTAAATAGAAAATATTATTCTTATGCTTAAAAGGATTACGAGTACGTACTTTATTTTTATTGATCGACAACCCGTGGTACGGTTTTCGGGAAAGACACGTTTAAATCAGTTCTGTCTTTTTTGGTAAAGCAGTAGGGTTACCACTGTTTTCATATTTTGTTATTTATTAAGAATTTTCAATATTTTCATAATCATTTTCGATATAATACATTGTCATATATATATTCGTATGTATTGTCCACATTGCTCCACTTGTGTTTGAACATGGTATCCCTGATATCGTCGCCGTACGCGTATCGTTCGACGTACGCGGATTATCTTGGTGTTCCTAACTTGATTTTTTTTATGTGACGAAGGTAGACAACAGAGCTCTCAGTCTTGATAGAAATGACGGGGGAAGGGCCGGGATTTGAGGTCCATGGACATAGTGACCAAAAAATCGCCTATGCGCAGCCCTGAGGACTTAAGGTGCGTTTAAACCAAAAGAGCATTCGCTGTTCTAGCGCCCGTTCTACGAAATCAACCAATCACGTTTTGTGTACCGATCGAATTTCGTAGAGTGGGAGGTTAGAACAGCGAATGCTCTTTTAGTTTAACCGCACCTTTAGATGGATTGCCTCTATGCCAGTAATTACACCGGCAAAATTTTTTAGCTTTATGCCGAGCATGGCACGCTGCATGGCATACTCGAAAACGTATGCCACTAGTTGGTGCCACTTAGCCGTAAGGTCCCGCTAAGAGACACAATTATCTATCCCCAATGAAAATGAGAAAAACTAACTAGAAGGTATTTTTATTTTTTATATAATTTTATTAACTCACAGAAAACATTTAAACACGAAACTATAGGCGCTCTGAGAATTTAGACAAGTTTCTGGACCTGATGCCAGTTTTGAAGTTTTGTTAAAGTATTGCATCCATAGTTTCGATCCCTAGTTATTTCAGAAAAACCTCATTGTGATCGTCCATGTCTCGGCACCATGTTTTATTAAATCGGCAACCCTAAAATACCAGATTTGGTCGTCCTTGAGACAATTCGGGTTCTGCGCCATGTTTTATTCATCACAATTAATGCAATTAAGAAAAATAACTCCTTACTTTGTATCGTGTTAATAACAGTGATAACAAGCTAACTCACCTGAGAGACGTTACGTGCTAAAAACCTGAATATTACACGTATAACAGATTGACATGACATACCTATTATTCAATATTTATTATTCATTTTAAATAAAGTACGAATTCAGATGTTGGTCCTATAAGTAAAATTAATTCAATTTTAAACCATTTGGCATAGAAACTTTAGGTTCCTGGGGCCCCAGCGCACGCAAATTGTTTGAAACCGCCAAACGTCTGGAAGACCGAGGAGCGGGCGACTTCTCACACAACGCAGCGGCATTGCGAAACAGCGAGGAAATGCCGCCAGCATCCTCGGTACAATGCCACAAGAGCCAACCTTAGATATAGGTTAGGTTAGTTAAATAAGATTTAATTTATGTAGCTATATAAATTGTTGTAAAAATAAAGAACGATGAACAAAAGGAAAAAATAGTTTCACTCAGGCTCAACTCTTAAAAAAATAATTGAGCAGTAAATATTGCGTCATCCTTTATTGTCTCCTTGCTTGAAGAAATCATCAATTAGATACTGCACATATTCCAATATCTAGTCATTTTAGGGTCTCACCAAACCAATCGACGCGGAGTCGGCTTTCGCCGAGTGTTTTACACCACACTATTCGCATTTAGCCGATCGACCGTCTCCGCGGTTGAACACCTGCGTTAAGCAGTCTCACCCTCCTCACGGCCGTAGAAACGCTCGATCGGCTGCGATTTGCTACCGCAACAGTTGTAAAGCGGCGGTCGGCTCTGCCGTGCTCCGTCCTGCCGTCGAGACGTCAGACAGCACGCGTACAGCCGCTGAGTCCGACGAACAGATAGATAGGACAGCGGGTGATCGGCAATCGTAAATCTCATTTTTGGAGACTAGTTGTTAGTAACTAGTTTGAAATTGAACAGACGTGTATGATTACGACAGTATTACTTCGTGTTGTCAGATCTATTGCAGATTTTAATGTGGGTAATAATTCAAATGAATAAATACAAACGCATCAGTAGCTACTTCAGCCGTCATCGGCTCTTTTCGGCCGTCGTCAGCTATGTTCGGCCGTCGAAGAGGCTGAACGGCTTCCGCCAGCTCTGACCGGTCCTTATCGTAGGTACTCGGCCGTGATCGGAGCCGTTCAACTCTTTCCGGCACCGTACGGCGGTATTAGGAGATTTAGGAATGCGAACGTGTGCGTTAGGCTGCAAACGGGGTCGTACGAATGCGAACAGCTTTACGGCAAAACGCCGTTTTCCCGTCGAAAGACGTCGTTTCGCGTGGGCCGAGCCGATTTACGATGTCCTCGCTCTTATTGCGTTGACATAAAGCTTTTTCCGTACGCGATTAGCCGAAACGGCGTCGACTAGTTTGGTGAGACCCTTACTCTCAATTTTTTTATCTTTCAACTCTTGTTTGTACAAAGTTTTAATATAGATGATATTTAGGTACTGATGGCCACCTATTGAAAAAGTGAAAAAACATGTAAAAGTTTTTAACATAAGCTAAAGTAGCTAATTACTAAGAGACGGCCAATAATTGAGCTTTTAGCTAATTTAGTTGAGTAGTTGCCCAGTTCCTCACCATCGATAGGTACGCTCATTTGCCGCCTACCATAAAAATTCAAAATATTCCTCTCAAATCCCATCTCCAGTAATTACGAATTAAATCCATTAGATAACTATTTATCAATCCAATTCATTATTAGTAATACGACTGATAAGTTAAGTTATCAATTCGTTTACAGTATAGCCGGCTTCCGTTAGATTTAAATATAAATTTGTCTATTTTGAATGTTGCGACATTCCGATTCTCACGACTACTTATGATGGCTTGTTGATAGACTTGCATCATTTCATTAAAGTACTTACTTTTAAAGACTGTTAATTAGATTACTAATTACATTAAAGCACTATTAGCATATTTTATTCAACGCTTATTAGTTTTTTTAATTTAGATGTTGAGTTCCAATCATCAATATCGTCAGATATCAACAATTTAACATGTATCGTCTGCATATTTTAAAATCTTTACTTATTTATATTCACTTTAGTAATAAATCAGTTAAGTTAAGTACTTAATAAAGAAAGCGGTAATCATTAGCAAACACGTTCGTAAAAGTTGCCGGTTTTTCAGTCAGACAACAAATTTCAATGGTGCTATATTAACTCACTATAACATAATAATAATAATTCGTTTATTGCATCCATGGTTACATTAGGTGGTACAATATATTTACAATAGATACACATGGACCCTGATAGGGCACAGCAAGTCTTAAATCTAAATTACGCTAGGTGTGAGAGACTACTTGTGAATTCTAACTTAATTTAGTAACTAACACTAAAATTTAATAATATGGAATTGATCAGACAACATAATATATCATCAGCCTATATTAGTCCTCTGCTGGACAAAGGCCTCTCCTATTGCGATGCCGATGCGTATCAACGCATATTAGAAGGTACGTACATGCCCGTAATCGCCACGCTGGGCAAGCGGGTTGGAGATCGCAGTAGTGTATCCAGTATGATGGCAGCATCATCATACATGATGTTCATCATCAATAAATGGGCACTGACCTTTCAATCCCGAGGCACTTTTTTTGGTCACTATGTCCATGGGTGTCAATTCCCGCTTTCCATCAGGTGGGCTGAGAGCTCAGTTGTCTCACATAAAAAAAAATATATGCAAGACACACGCGTTGTATACAATAAATACATAATAATATATAGAAAATGTAAAGCGCGTACCGCGTGATTCGCGGAGCAGATAACATGGCGTCCTTGTCTTGCTAATTAAATGCATGTAACGCTATCGCACATTATGTTAGCTTAAATACAAAAGGACGTTACATATTACTTCCTTCAAGAGCTAACGGTGAAATAATTAGAAATAGCTTATTAACTTTTCAGACAACGGTACGCAATAATGTTACCAGCATTTCATAGTATCTATCCCCACATAACATCACGTCATCAACCTATCTCAGTCCACTGCTGGACGTAGGCCTCTCCTATTAATTGTCCGCATAGACGCATTAAAGGTAAATGCCCATAATCGCCACGCTGGACAAGCGGATTGGCGATCGCAGTAAAGTGTCCACTATATATTTTAAAGACAAACGGGTCTTAATCGCGTAAACTTACGTTTAATTATATCCTGACGTTTCGGGCATGACGTTTAAAAACGTCTAAAACGTCTTTATCTACAGGGATATCATAATTTCCCTGTTATGTATTCAGAAGCGGTAATGTAATGACCTATATTAAGAGACCGGTGTCTGTGGCTGTATCATAATGTTAACATTAAAGTACAGGCAGAGTACAGTGCATCATAATGTTGACATTAAAGTATCGTCGTCATGATATTAATTTTAACATTATGAAGTCAACTTCTTTTTGTTGTTTTTTTTTTTCAATAAATATTTATTGTAGGATATCCTTACTCAAATTGAGTGATTTCAACTGATTTGAATTTTTATATTTAGAGGTAATTACTTAGTGGATATCAATGAAAATAAAGGTAAATTGTCATTCTAAACTAATGATATGGATGTAGATAAAGTTATGTATGTGACTGTACATAATTAGGAATTAAACACTCGTGTGATCTTATTATGAAACTCGCCTACGGCTCGTTTCATAAAACCACACTCATGTTTAATGCCTCTTATTATGCGCCAGCCACATAAATAACTATTAAAATATGAGTCATAATCCTGAAAGTTTAAATCAATATAAGTGTCCACTATGATGACGCTGCTGCTCATTATCAATCTTCTATCAAAGAATGGACACTTCAATCCCTTAGTCGACTCTTACGACTTTCGCGGGAAGAGTTGGGATGGCACAAATGTATTCTTAAAGGAAAACGAATAGGTAACCTATTTAATAAATATAATGGAATTCTAATAACTATGCAAAATCAGCATGACCTACGCCAAACATTCGCCAATAACCAACTGTTTCAATATATACCTTTTTTGTCAAAGCGCATAAGCTGCATTACTTGTATCACCTTTTCCCGAACCTTCCAATCAAAAGACATAAAGACACTAACGCCGTATAAATCAGAGACTCCATAAGGCCGCCCGCCCCAAGGCGCGCAAATCGGCTAAACGCATACCTAATACATTGCCGTGGTTTATGGGGCTCGCCGCCGACAAAGGATGATAGAGATTTGCTTGATGACCATAATGCTGGATCCACACCAAGCGGCGAATAAGGAACACGGAACGGCCATACATTTCTGTTTTAACCGACTTCAAAAAAAGGAGGAGGTTCTCAATGCGACAGATTTTTTTGTTGTATGTATTTTACCCGATAATCGAGCACCAATTTAATTTTTTATTTGTGATCGGACGTGTATTACCCCGAGATGGTCCCGTTGGTACCCAGTTGCGGTCTGATGATGGGATCTAGGAGAAATCGAGGGATCTATTCAAATGTTGTAGGTACATGCATAGCTTCATTCATTTACTAGAATTTTCATTTGGAAACCAATGATGGAAACAAATTGGGAATCTTGGAGTAATCGGTTCAAGTGTTTTTTTTATGTACCCAAGTTTTTCCTTTTCCGTTTCTAAGGTACCTGCGGCAAATGAGGGCCGGCGATTAACAAGGACCACATCTAAGAAAACACACTCCCATCCAATTTTGTAGCGTCTGCGCACGCACACATCCTAAATGACCAATAGAAAAGCTTAATTCCAAGGCCGCGCGATCGCACGATCTGCCATCTTGCCAGTAGTCAAGAATCCGTCCAGGCAGTTGGTGTGCATTACTCGATAGTATAAAATATCTCCACAAAAGTGACAAAAATTTAATAAAATAGCTTGCTGTTTGTAATAATGTTTGTTGTATTGTATAGAATAGTGATTTGTGTCAACTATTAAAGGTAAGTTTAATCGCTAAATTAAAATTTAACAATTTTACGTTTAAAAGTTCATGCTTGGTGTCCGAGTCTAACAAGGGCCACTTGAGAGGAGGATAATAAGAGCCGAGCCGGCCCTTATTAAACGTACGTCTAATTTTACTAATGTATGAACATTATGTACAATTATTAGCCATATTTTGCAGTTTATTTGTTTGCTTTGTTCGAGCGTATTTATTTCCTTTTCAGACGATATAAACTACTTGATTCAGGCACCTCCACCTAAAAAACGTCAAGGTCTTTGGTCGCTTCAGCAGTTAAGAGCTGCAATGGCTGCTGTTAATGGAGGACTAATGTCACAACGTGCGGCGGCTACGCGATATTCTATTCCCAGAAGTAGAAACACAAATAGGACGGCGTTAATATTAGATCTCATAAGTCTAATAAGGGCCACAATTTGTGTAAAAAAAATGTTTAATATTGTTTTCTTTTTTTAAGATTTAAAAAGTGTTATCAACAAATTGAAAAGAATTGTAAATATTTTATTTATTTTCTTTTATTTAACACATTTTAATGCAAATTGTTTTAACGTTATTATAATAAGGCCAACTCGGGTTTTTATGATAGAATAATTGCAAAACAAAAGCCTGACATGTTAGTTAATTATAATAGACGTTAGCGAAAAATAGAAAACATCATGTTCCTATGCAAAAGAATTAATAAAAGTCAATTTTGATGTGGTCCTTCTTAAACCACCTTATTTTAATAAGGGCCACAAACAGGGTTTTAAAAATG
>JALPQI010007059.1:0-27518 GCA_025490895.1 Thaumatotibia leucotreta | reverse complement strand
GAACTCGGGGCCATGCCACCAAAGAGCGGCTCCAGAGACATGTTGTGGGTCTACGCCACGGGTTGCGAGGTCACTTGGATTTTCTTTGGTAGGTACATGTCTCCAGGTAGCTCCTGGGGTGAGACTGGCTATAGCTGCCACTCTGTTGGCCACAAAGGTCTTTAATTTGCTAATGTCAGTTTTTAGCCAAGCCAGGCAGCAGCTAGAGTCAGTCCAGAATATTGCACGAGAGACAGGACGTCTCCAGGCTTTTACTACAGCTGCGTAGGTTCGCGCAGCTAACAAGCAACCTGACAATTCAAGTCGTGGTATGCTGGTTCTCTTGATTGGAGCAATTCTGTCTCTCGCACACAGTAGGTGTACTTGTTGTTCACCCGAGCCTGAAATTGTTTTAACATAAATGCAGGCTGCATACGCAGTTTCTGCTGCATCAGAAAAGCAGTGTAATTCTATTGTGGAGGGTGCATCACACAACACAAATCTAGGTATACTAAGCATTTTTATATGATGTAGGTTTTTAATGAATCGCGTCCAGACTCGCTGGATTTCTGGTGAAACCGGTTCGTCCCAATCTTTGCCTTCTTTCCATAAGGTTTGCAGTAATATTTTAGGTTTAACTGTGCACAGACTTAATAGGCCTAAGGGATCAAAGACTTGGAACGTTTTTGATAATATTGATCTCTTTGTAACCTTTTCATCAGATTCATAAGGCTTAATTGCATAGTTTAGAATATCTTGGCTGGGCAGCCAGCCCTGTCCAAGTGTTTGACAAGATTGGCTCAATGCCAAATGATCATTTTGATTAATAGAATCAGAACTTAATAATTCGTTTGAATTCGAGCGGTATTTACGTAGGTTAAAGCAAACGGCGGTTAGGACCCTTGATACCTCGGCCTGTATATGAAGCAGTTCTTTTACAGAATCTGCGCCTGTCAGTAAGTCATCGCAATAAAAATCATTTTGTATTATAGTCTTAACTAATGGATCCTTGCTCTCAGCCCCCAACTGCCACAAACAACGCGCCGCTAACCAGCTGGAAGACGCGAAGCCATAAGTAACAGTATTTAAGGTCAAAGAACGAATAGGTAGGTGCTCGTTTTCACGCCACAAAATGACTTGCAAGTGTCTATCTGCTTCATTAATTAAGATTTGACGATATTGTTTTTCTATATCAGACGACAGCACATATCTATACTGTCGGAATCTAAGCAATATGTCAAATAACGAGTTTTGTATGTTAGGTCCTACCATCTGGATATCATTAATAGAATAACCAGAGGAGGTTGGGCAGCTGCCATGAAAGACTGCCCTTAATCGTGTAGATTCACTGTCCTTCATCACTGGGTGATGAGGGACGTGATAAGCATTGTAACATTGCTTAGATTCCGACAGATGACCTAAACCTTCATATTCGTTTATGAAATCAGTATACATTTTTTTAAGTTCAGGTTGTTTACTGAAACGTTTTTCTAAGTTGAATAGGCGTTTTTTAGCAATGTTAAATGTGTTGCCTAGGCAGTCGGGCGTATCCTTTAAAGGTAGACGCACTACAAACCTGCCATCAGATTGGCGATATGTGGTATCTGTGAAATGTTTTTCTATGGGATGAGAATCGAACTCACCTCCATTTTTGAAGTCCGCTTCTTGCGGTACCTCCTGCGTCTCCCAGAACTTAGTCATTTGGGCAGACAGGTCAGACATGCAGCAATGAGTACTTGTGTTTAATGAGTTTACATAGGCAGTGGCGCCCTCTATCGGACCGGCTACAAGCCACCCAAGCTTTGAAGGGATAAGAAAGGTGTACTTACTACCTTGCAATGTTTTTGCCCTTCCAGTAACGATCGACCAGAATAGTTCAACTCCTAATAGCATATCTATTTGAGATGGGACGTTAAAGGTTGGATCTGCAAGTTTCATCGATGCCGGTAAGTTAAGGTAACTAATATCAACATATTTTTTAGGAAATTGATCAGTTATTTTATTTAAGACAAGAAAGTCTGCGTTAGCATTGAAATTGGTCAGTTTAGATTTTATATGAGCTGCGCACCTCATAGGTTTATAGGTCAGAGAGGTATTTCCTATTCCCGTTACATTTGTGGCAGTTAGAGGCTGAAGGTCAAGTTGCAGGCGTTGCCTCAACGCTTCAGTAAGAAATTAGACTGTGAACAGTTATCCAAGAGACATTTGACTGTCTCTCTCTTATTGTTGACAGGATTTACAATTTCAATTAGAGCAGTAGAGAGCAATGCTTCACTACTGTTGAGAGAAGTATTAGCAGTGAGGGTGTTTCGCACCTCGGCACTGTCAGAAGTTACCATTGTTGAGGAGGAAGTAGCTTCCTCCCTAACGCTGTCGGTGGGTTGGCTTATTAGATCTGTGTTAGACCCACTAGACAGATTGTTAGTGGTTTGTGTGTTGTTGTGTAGGTATGTGTTGTGACGTCTCTTACATACACGACAACCGTTGAGCGAACCTGTCACACAGCAGTCTCCAGGCTTCAGTATAGTTGACAGCTGAAACTTCTAAATTTGCAATTACACGAGCAGCCTCGCCTTCGCTTCGATTTCTGGGCTCGGTGCTCCGCTTTTTGTGGTGTCGAGCGCCCGCAACCTGGGCGCTGTTGTCGCGCTCACGGAGCCCTCTGATTCGCTACCGACGGTCGTCTGGATTGGTCAACGCCGGTGCCGGTGTTACCAGGCGTTAACATGTTTTATTAATGTTTTTATGCATGTCCATACTAATTTGCAAGATCTTGCATTTACGTATATATCCTGAACGTCACTTTCGTGCATGCGATTTTTTTAATGATAAAAGGCAATTCGATTTTTTAAATTATTTTTTACAAGTATACGAAGATAATTTAAAACGATCTACATACATTTTTCATAAGATTTTAGAAAATGTTTGTCTCGGTCGTAAAGGGATATCCTGTACCCTTATTGGTTTTCCTAACGACTATCTTTTAATAAATGTATTATGTCTTAATTCACATTAAGCGGCTGCTAAACCCTGTAGATACTAATAAGTCTAGATTAAAGATCAGGTCTATTCATAATTAAAATGTTTTCGTAGTTCTAGAACGTTATTAATGAGTTATGATACTAGATTAAACTTAAGATGAAAGCATGAGACGCTTTGTTAGAGTATACAAACTGGAAAATTTTGCGTTTATTTACTACAATAGATAAATTGGGCATGTATTGTTCCCATTCATTGGAGCAGAAAAAAGTTAATAAATTGTTAATGCTAGAGAAACTCATACAACTAAGAGCAAAAACTATGCAATATTGAAAACTTTCTAAAATGGGAATTTTCTTAGAGCACTCAAATACTGTATGTCGCAGTACCGATAACCGCTGGAGCAAGCGTGTTCTGGAGTGGACTTCTTACGTCTTGGTAAACGTAGCGTGGGACGCCCTCCGGCTAGATGGCGGGATGATTTGCATAAGGGGGCTGGCAGAAACTGGATGCATTGTAACACTTTGCAGTGTTAAAAGATTAAAGTTTTATATCATTTTTTTTCTCACTATATGACCCAAGTTGAATAAATAAAATCTTTCATATTTGGAGTACCTATTTGGAAATTTGTATTCACAGGGAACTCCTAATGAAGTTTAGATGGTTAATTAGGCATTTCTTTCTGTTGTTTCAAACATAAGAGAGAAATAAGGAGAAATTACCTGAGCGTTTCCAAGTGGAAAATTCCTGCATTGTGTTATATGGTGTAGCCACCGTTATAAGTTGGTTATCCATTTCAACATTTCACCATTGTATTTTTGTTCGTTTTGAAACTATCCCTTTGGTTATCGAAGTCTAGATTTCCCTTTTAGGATATATAAATGATTGCGTTCTGGTTTGTTTACGCCGGAAAGATTAGATGTCATTGTTGACAAATGTCACAGGCTAAGTCACAGATAGGATATCTGCGCATATAAAGGTCGTCATAGACGTGCCGTACTGTTGCGGGCGATATATTATATTTTCTAATTTAGTATTTTACCTTTAAATGGTTTATGGTAATCCGAAAATTCGTTTTGGAATTAATTTTGAATATTTCATTTGTCTGGTAATTATGAATATACAAATCGTTCTAGAAAGATCGATTTTGTCTATGGTTCTTCCTCGCCGGATGGAACCTGGAAGAGCTTTGTCACTTCGTAAACCGCCTTCGAGATGTGATCTTGCGGTATTGGTTTTTCGGAGTCCTCGTTTTGAAATGGTGAGAATTCATTTGTAACAAGGTGTTAAAAGGCCGTAGCATATATGGTTGCGGATCCGTGGTTAATATCTTTCGTGTATTTTTGTTGCAGCCGCGCCACAATGTAACCTAACTTAGCATCGTGTCAGCCGATCATGGCATAATTAGTTTTAATAAGGAAATGACCCATTAAGATTTGAAGTCAGTACCGTTCGGTAAGTTACAGTGTCTGTTTGCTGTGGAATAATGAATTAACCTTGTAGGTTATTTCCTGTTGGTTAACGTGTGTCTTTTTGTCTTATTTTAGCACCACTTTATCTGAGGACGTATTACCCTCACGGGAACCATTTTGTTAGCAAGGTACAATAGAAGCCCAGCTAATAAACTGGTAAGTGACTATTGATACGACTCCACGTCATAACGACTGGGTTGCGATTAAGAATAATTGGTAATTTGTCCAATTAGGATATTAACTGGACTCATTTTGTTCCAGGGTTTTTTTTGTTACTAGTTTTTTTACTACCTTCTATTTTTATCAAGAAGTTCAACGCTGGTGGTTTTTCATCTGCGTCTCCTACTGTACTTGTCGAGGACCTACATTTCCTGTACAACCGGTGCCAGCAGCCTGTGTTTCCTGACCGCATTACGGGCTTGTTTCGAACCAGCAGGAGACGAAGTTACACCACACACCTACACACAGCATACACGGGTGATATCCTTTCCTTATTTTTTTTAAATACGTACTCACTACCTAAAAGGGGCAAATAAGCCTATCTAATTTTATTTTATTAACGTGATACCAGGTTGAAGATAAGGTGTGAAATCTCTTTACCCTCGACACCCAAGTGTTTAACAGAAATATTTAATTTTTAAGTTTACCTTTAAGGTTACAACAAGTTGTATGTTAATTCCGGATACCCGGGTTATAAATTTTGAAATTCCCAAGAGGGAGGGATTTGTATTTAAGTATAAAATAAACCTTTTATAAAAGTTGCTCAATTGTTTTGCTTGATTGATCTTGTCATATACAAGCAAGAGTTTCGCTGGAGAAGGCGTCCATTTTATTTTAAATATTTTCCAGCGAGGCTCAACCCTTGGAGGGCCGACAATCCACACCCTGTTGTTAACTTCTTTTTAGTCTCATTGTTTTAACGGCCTGCTAGGTCCGTGTGACTTGACTTCCTATAACTGTGAACATCCCACAACTGAAGTAGGTTAAAATTGGGGATTCTGGATACTTTAAGTTTCCCAATTTATGTGACTTAAACCCACCGTGTCAAGTCTTTGTTTTTTTTTTATAATATCCATATTGGAGATATTACAGTGGCGTACCCAACATGTGGCCTGTTTTATAGAACTTATTATTCTAGAATATTTAGAAAGGTCCAAGGAGTATATGACAGGATCAAGCAACTATCGTTTTGTTAATTTTAAGATTTTATTGTGGTGCGAAAGGGTATTGTATTGCGTACTAGTATTTAAGTTACGGTCATTCGTTAAAAAACTAATGGTAAATTAGTTGAATATTGTTTTATTACGATAGGTGGTAAAGAAGCATTTGGGCTTGTAAGCTCAAAGGTTTTTCTGAATGTAATACCACACTTTGAGATTTTCTCAACACTCTTCTGAGATTAAGTTAAAAGAGGTCTTATTGTTACTCCTCTATAAATATGTGATACTTATTTTGTACTTCTTTCTTTATTGAGGGAAAAGAAATTTAAACTTAAAACTTTAACCCGTTTGAGTTTCTAATTTTTAAAACTTACTTGAATTTAACTTTAAATATGGATTTTCTAAATGCGGGTTGTAAAATCACTCACCTACACAAAGACGAAATAACACATGAGTTGGCGATTCGGAAACTTCCGGTTAATCCCGTTTCGCGTAGATCTAGTTTGTGTCAGGCGCTGAAGCAGACTGCTGCACTTGCTAATAAGGGTAGCCTAAAATTCCAAGATTTAATACAAAGCAACCCTGCGTTAGAACTAGATGTTTGTCAACGGAAAGCAGAAGAAATTGAACAGGAGATTAAAGAAGAGTTGTCCGTGTCAGCTAAAGATCGCTTGTCTTCCCGTTGCAAATATCTTATTTGCCGTCTTTCTCGTTTAGATGAAACCGAGGAGGTTCAACTTTTAAAGACGATGTTAGATACCATTGTAACTCGGTTGAATGATGGTAATTCTTCGGCATCATCTGATTCTGAAGGTGATGACCATTCTTCCAATGAAACTCGAGTAATTCGAGAAATCATAATTAAACCGGATAAGACTTTTAATATAAATTCTTTGAATTTGAAATTTAAAGGTGATACGTGTGTGCGTTCATTTCTTACTAGGCTGGAAGAGTTGCGGATTGCTAGGCGTATATCAGAAGATAGGATTTATAGGGGTTTTCCCGAAATTCTTGAAGGACCTGATTTGTCTTGGTTCCGGTCTCAGCGCACCCAGCTTCGTTCCTATAAGGATGTCACCGTTGCTTTAAGAGAGGAATTTGATATCCCGGATTTAGATTATCAATTGTTACAGGAGATCCGTGCAAGAACTCAGGCCAAATCGGAAACCATAGTTTATTTTGTTTCTACAGTTTTAGGCATGTACGAACGACTTACCAAGGAGATTCCGGAGCAGGAGAAACTGGACACTCTGATGCGGAACATTCGGCCGGAATATTCAAAGAACCTCGCTTTACATGATGTTGCTTCCATTCAACAATTAAAAACACTCTGCAAGCGGATAGAGTTAGCCGAGGTTAAGGCTAATTCCTTTATTGAACCTAGTTTGAGTAAGAATTCTGAAAACATTACTTCTAGTGCCCCTAGAGTGATTAATGATGATCGTCGTAGGTTTCCTGCGCGTCCCTTCAATTCTTCAAAAGCTTTTGTTGCCTCATTGGCACAAGGCTCTTCTCATATGAAGTGTTTCCGTTGTGGTAGAACTAATCACACGACTAAGTCTTGTAGAATTTCCCAAGATATTGTTTGTTTTAAGTGCGGGGAAAAAGGAGTACGCACTCCTGCCTGTACTAAATGTAATCCCAAGCCAAAAAACTAGGAAGAGTTGTCTTTTCTAAAACTAACAGCTATAACCCTTCTGCTCCCTTTCACGCCGGAAAGACAATATTTTTTAATCCTCCTGAGGGAGATGACAGAGTTTATGCTCACCTGAACATTCTGAGTTTAAATTTTCGAGGTTTGTTGGATTCTGGTGCTAGTACCAGTTTTCTAGGTAAAGATAGCCATCTGGTTTTCGCGACGGGTGGTGTTTCTATTCAGACACATAAGAAACCAATCTTGATTCGCGTAGCTAACAACAACCATTTAGTGTGTACTCAATTTATGTTACTGCCTATAAATTATAAAGGCGAAGTTAAATTAATTCATTTCGATATTCATCCTCAAATAGCTCAACCTATCGTACTAGGTTTGAATTTTTGGCGTGCATACAAATTAGCGCCGGGATTGATTACGGATATTCCTAAAGGTGATGAACATTTTTTGGACAGTCTTGATATGTCACGTTCTGATACTGGTTTGATAACGTATGATGGTTTATCTCAAAAGCAAAAAGCTCAGTTGGAAGCTACCAAAACATTATATGACCAAATCGATACTGATAAAGTTGGTTTAGGGAAAACTCATCTAATTGAACACATTATAAACACGGGGGATTCTCCTCCTATAAAACAAAAATACTATCGTCTGAGTCCTTTAAAACAGGAAGCTTTAGAAAATGAAGTAGATCGTATGTTGAAAGCAGGGATAGTAGAGTCTTCTCACTCACCGTGGAATTCTCCTGTTGTTATGGTGGAAAAGTCTAACGGGGATATGAGACTATGTCTGGATAGCCGAAAACTAAATTCGGTATCGAAATCGGACGCATACCCAGTTCCATACGTTCATTATATTCTAGATAATTTGCGTGATGCAAAATTCCTAACTTCTTTGGATTTAAGTGCTGCTTATCATCAAATTCCATTAAGCGAAAAGTCAAAAGAGAAAACTAGTTTTACGGTCCCCGGTAAAGGTTTGTTTCATTATAACCGCATGTGTTTTGGTTTAGTCGGAGCTTCTGCGACGATGCAACGTTTAATGGATACTCTTTTCTCGGCAGAATTCGATAATAAAGTTTTCTGTTATATTGATGATATTATTATTTGCACTTCCGATTTTGATGAACATCTTCGTTTGTTGAAAGCCGTATATGAGAAACTTAAATTTGCCAATTTGACAATTAATATGAAGAAATCCTTATTTTGTAGAAGTGAACTAAAATATCTTGGATACCTCATTGATAGGTACGGTCTTAGAACTGATCCCTCTAAAGTGGATGTCATTCTGGATTTTCCTATTCCGGATGATGCAAAGGCTGTAAAACGTTTTTTAGGAATGTGCGGTTGGTACCGTCGTTTCATAAACAATTTTTCTAAAATAGCTCGTCCCCTATCACGGCTAACGAGTAAGAATGTAAAGTTTGTTTGGTCTAATGAAGCAAATGATTCATTCAATTTACTTAAGTCTGCTTTATTATCAGCACCTATCCTTAAATGTCCTAATTTTGACAATGACTTTTATATCCATACGGATGCATCTTCCTATGCTATCGGAGCCGTACTCATGCAAAAATATGACGGTGTAGACCATCCCATCGCATATTGTAGTCGCACGCTTAATAAGCCTGAGACAAACTATTCCGCTACTGAGCGTGAGCTCCTCAGCATAATTTACGCATTAGAACAGTACAGAGCATACGTGGAGGGTAGGAAGTGCTATATAGTAACAGACCATGCATCGTTAAAATGGTTAACTAATTTAAAAAATCCATCGGGTCGTCTGAACCGTTGGGCATGCAGGCTTAGTCAGTTTAACTTTGAAATTATACACCGGAAGGGTAAAGAACATGTCATACCTGACTGCCTTTCCCGGATCCATCTGAATGCTATTGATGTACTTTCATCCCAAGACCCATGGTACCAAGACCTATTCAAAAGGGTATCAGAGAAACCCTCTTTGTTTCCTAATTTTAAAATAGAAGAGAATAAGCTTTTCCGTTACTCGAAGAATAAATATCGCCTAACAGATCAATTCGACTGGAAGTTGGTAGTACCTTACGAGGAACGGAAAGAGATACTTAATAGGAATCATGATCATCCTACCGCTGGTCATTTTGGGGTAGCCAAGACGCATTCGAGAATAGCAGATAATTATTTTTGGCCAACACTTTTTCAAGACGTTAAGGAATACGTTCACTTATGTGAAACTTGCAGGACTTATAAACCTGTAAATTTAGCTAGACCTGGTCTTATGGGGTCTCCCCGACGTGTTTCGTCACCAGGCGAAGCAATCTCTTGTGACATACTTGGTCCATTTCCTCCTTCTTATTTAAGAAACCAGTACCTGTTCGTGTGTACTGATTACTTTAGTAAATATGTTACTTTATTTCCACTCCGTACCATAACTGCGAAGGCAATAGTTAAATGTGTGGAGAAAGGAATCTTTCTGGTACACGGGGTACCCAAATACATTTTTTGTGACAATGGTGTTCAATTTACCTCGAAGGATTTTAGAGATTTGATGACTAAATATAGTGTTCCCCATATATTTTATAACCCTAGATATCATCCTCAGACCAATCAAACGGAAAGAGTGAACCGCGAGCTGGTAAGAACCATTGCTTCTTACGTGCGTTCTGATCACCGCAATTGGGATAAGAATGTAGCGGAGATACAATGTGCTCTCAACACCGCCAAACACGAGGTCACCAAACACACCCCGTATTTCTTAACACATGGTCGTCAAATGATCCTGGAAGGCTCTCTGTACAATGATGACGGTCCTTTAGACCAAAACGCCCTACACCTTGATACCAGTTATTCTTTTTCAGATAAGCTAAAAGAGTTAAAATCTATTTTCCAAAAGGTGCGTAACTCGTTGTTAGCATCCCATGAACGTAATGCTAGGTATTACAACATGAGGAAGCGTCACGTAGAATTGGAAGAAGGCCAGATCGTATATAAAAGATGTTTTCCATTGTCCAACGCTGCTAAGCATTTTTCGGCGAAGCTAGCTCCCCGGTATGACAAATGTGTCATTTACAAGAAATTAGGACCATTAGTTTATACTTTAAAATCCCTAGAAGGAAAGCTTTTAGGTAACTTCCATATAAAAGATATAGTCCGCCCTGGCGAAGCCGAGCCGTCTCCACAACGGTAATCGTCTCTCGTCCATAGGAAACCAATATCTTTCTGCTGCCTTGTCACTCTAAGGAATATAATTTTATATTTACCTTACTTTTTGTACCGGATGCATACGGACCAGTTCAATATTTTTCCCTATTATATCCTAATAAAGATGTAGGTAGGGGAACTTTGTTAAACAAATCTAAATATTCTGTATCCTTGTAAAGATATAAATTAAAATAATCTCTACTAAACTAAACCTTTGTTTATAATCAAGGTATATTCTGTCCCTATAGGAGAAAACTTTGAAGAAGTTGACTCTAAGTATAGGATATTAGCTGAAAGGAATAAAGAGTGTTTCTTTCCAGTTATGTTTGTCAAGGACAACCCATGCATTTCAAAATCGGGTATATGAAAATTCGCTAGTTGCAAATAGCCATTCTCATATTACCTAGCATACAAACAATTAGGCAAATCTTTAATAAAGTAAAAGTTAAAATGCCACAATCTTAGTATGTAAAACCAGTACTAGTTAACATGTTAGTTTTCAGGGTGACCCTAAATCATCCATTAGTTCTAGTTTAAAGTCTTAGTTTTGGATGGCCATCCAAATAGTAATTTGCGTCAGTTGATAAGTAACTCATCCCATTAGTAATTAGCATTAGTTGATAAATACCATCCCATTAGTAATTAGCATTAGTTGATAAATAGCATCCAAATAGCAATTAGCATTAGTTGATAAATAACCATACCGGTAATAATTAAGATGATAAAATAAGCATCCTTATAATAAATTACCAAGTGATAAATAAATGCACACGCATGAAGTTTGTTCTGGTTGTAATACGTTGTTAAGTTTTCATTGTCCTCCTCAATGTCACTTATTAAGTTCCGTCGTAGACCGAAATTCAAATATGTCTCCTTTTCTTTAAAAAAAACTAACTTATATATATATCAAATGTCCTACCATTCTTATATCTATTATCCTCATTAACCTCTAACCCTCTTCATCCGCCTACTGACTGCTTTTACCGCAATCAATTAACTTACCTGCTTTGGCTCCTGCTTATTTGATCCTTCCCCTAGATCCACACTAAAAGTTAACATGCTCTCATTGCCCACGATTAATCGCTTATAGTGCCAATAATATTCCCGCTTATGCTTTCATAATTTTGGATAATTTGTATGTTCTATATCTATCAAATAGTATATTATTTCTAAAAAAAAAAAATTAAAATTTTATTCTAAAATTTTTATTTTTTTTAACCCAACTAAGGATGAACTGTAACACTTTGCAGTGTTAAAAGATTAAAGTTTTATATCATTTTTTTTCTCACTATATGACCCAAGTTGAATAAATAAAATCTTTCATATTTGGAGTACCTATTTGGAAATTTGTATTCACAGGGAACTCCTAATGAAGTTTAGATGGTTAATTAGGCATTTCTTTCTGTTGTTTCAAACATAAGAGAGAAATAAGGAGAAATTACCTGAGCGTTTCCAAGTGGAAAATTCCTGCATTGTGTTATATGGTGTAGCCACCGTTATAAGTTGGTTATCCATTTCAACATTTCACCATTGTATTTTTGTTCGTTTTGAAACTATCCCTTTGGTTATCGAAGTCTAGATTTCCCTTTTAGGATATATAAATGATTGCGTTCTGGTTTGTTTACGCCGGAAAGATTAGATGTCATTGTTGACAAATGTCACAGGCTAAGTCACAGATAGGATATCTGCGCATATAAAGGTCGTCATAGACGTGCCGTACTGTTGCGGGCGATATATTATATTTTCTAATTTAGTATTTTACCTTTAAATGGTTTATGGTAATCCGAAAATTCGTTTTGGAATTAATTTTGAATATTTCATTTGTCTGGTAATTATGAATATACAAATCGTTCTAGAAAGATCGATTTTGTCTATGGTTCTTCCTCGCCGGATGGAACCTGGAAGAGCTTTGTCACTTCGTAAACCGCCTTCGAGATGTGATCTTGCGGTATTGGTTTTTCGGAGTCCTCGTTTTGAAATGGTGAGAATTCATTTGTAACAAGGTGTTAAAAGGCCGTAGCATATATGGTTGCGGATCCGTGGTTAATATCTTTCGTGTATTTTTGTTGCAGCCGCGCCACAATGTAACCTAACTTAGCATCGTGTCAGCCGATCATGGCATAATTAGTTTTAATAAGGAAATGACCCATTAAGATTTGAAGTCAGTACCGTTCGGTAAGTTACAGTGTCTGTTTGCTGTGGAATAATGAATTAACCTTGTAGGTTATTTCCTGTTGGTTAACGTGTGTCTTTTTGTCTTATTTTAGCACCACTTTATCTGAGGACGTATTACCCTCACGGGAACCATTTTGTTAGCAAAGTACAATAGAAGCCCAGCTAATAAACTGGTAAGTGACTATTGATACGACTCCACGTCATAACGACTGGGTTGCGATTAAGAATAATTGGTAATTTGTCCAATTAGGATATTAACTGGACTCATTTTGTTCCAGGGTTTTTTTTGTTACTAGTTTTTTTACTACCTTCTATTTTTATCAAGAAGTTCAACGCTGGTGGTTTTTCATCTGCGTCTCCTACTGTACTTGTCGAGGACCTACATTTCCTGTACAACCGGTGCCAGCAGCCTGTGTTTCCTGACCGCATTACGGGCTTGTTTCGAACCAGCAGGAGACGAAGTTACACCACACACCTACACACAGCATACACGGGTGATATCCTTTCCTTATTTTTTTTAAATACGTACTCACTACCTAAAAGGGGCAAATAAGCCTATCTAATTTTATTTTATTAACGTGATACCAGGTTGAAGATAAGGTGTGAAATCTCTTTACCCTCGACACCCAAGTGTTTAACAGAAATATTTAATTTTTAAGTTTACCTTTAAGGTTACAACAAGTTGTATGTTAATTCCGGATACCCGGGTTATAAATTTTGAAATTCCCAAGAGGGAGGGATTTGTATTTAAGTATAAAATAAACCTTTTATAAAAGTTGCTCAATTGTTTTGCTTGATTGATCTTGTCATATACAAGCAAGAGTTTCGCTGGAGAAGGCGTCCATTTTATTTTAAATATTTTCCAGCGAGGCTCAACCCTTGGAGGGCCGACAATCCACACCCTGTTGTTAACTTCTTTTTAGTCTCATTGTTTTAACGGCCTGCTAGGTCCGTGTGACTTGACTTCCTATAACTGTGAACATCCCACAACTGAAGTAGGTTAAAATTGGGGATTCTGGATACTTTAAGTTTCCCAATTTATGTGACTTAAACCCACCGTGTCAAGTCTTTGTTTTTTTTTTTATAATATCCATATTGGAGATATTACAGCATAAAGCAGCAGACCGAGCTCTGTGGCGTACCTTGGGGGAGGCCTATGTCCAGCAGTGGACTGCAACGGGCTGATGATGATGACTCAAATACTTCGATTTTTGCGATAGACTCTATTGCTATGTAAAATATTACCAAATAAAAATAAACTGAACTTCACGATTATCACTCATATTTTAATGACAAATGGGTCTTAATCGCGTAAACTTAAGTTTCATAATTATTTATCCTAACGTTTCGGTTTCAGTCATTGGAGCCTGCAACTTAGCGCCAATGCTTTGCGCCTTTGGTATTCGACAACTAATATTTAAAGTTTAGAGACATAGTAGTGTTATAACTTAAAAACACAAATCAAAACATCATAAAAAAATATTTGTCTAGTGGCGGCCACGTACCGGAAGGCGCAGCGTGGGCAGGCCCCCCACATGGTGGACTGGTGACCTGGTGGTGGCTGGATGCGGGTGGCACAGGACCGGTCATAGTGGCAATCTTTGGGGGAGGCCTATGTTCAGCAGTGGACGTCTTTAAGCTGATATGATGATGATGATGAGGTATTATTTCGGATTACAGCTTTGTTCATAATAATCAACGATGTGCTAATAACATGAACGCTAATAGTTCTCTAACTCGTCTGGGTGGGGATTGGGGATGGGTCTTAAAATATCGTAAAACGTCACCACACCAACCTTTACTTTAGAACCCATTAGTGCGGGGAACAGACAAACACATTACGTACACATTGCAGTAATAATACGGGGCAATACAGTTTTACAGGACGGTACTATACAGGTTGTAGTATATGAAAAATGCGATGAAATATACAACTAATAAGTAGGTACCTTCAAGAAAAGAGCGTACTTTCTACCTTAAACGCCGGCAACGCATTTGTGACGCCTCTGGTGTTGCTATGGACACGTAAATTATTGCTTTCCATCAGGCGATTCGTCTGTTCGTTTGCCACCTATACGTAGGATGCCCTGAAAATTTCGGGAATTTAATACTTAGGAACGTATATTTGACATGTGTTATACCTCTTTCTTACAAGCATAATCTCTTTATTCGAAAACACTGGCCACTTAGAAAAAAAAAACAATGTCCGATTTTCAATTGTTTTTTAAAGTCGTTGAGTCGCTGGTGAAAATGGAGCTGTCCCGCGAAAGTTTTAGAGCAATGATTTATTATGACTTTAAAAGTGGATTAACCCAACAACAATGTGGAGACCGATTAACTATTGCTTTTAGTAGTGAAGCACCTTCAAAGACGACCATATACAGGTGGTATTCGGAATTCCAACGTGGCCGTGTGTCTCTTGCGGATGACGTACGTGAGGGTCGACCGAAAACGGCCGTTACCGATCAAAACATCGATGTTGTTCGCCAACTGATAAAGGAAGATAGGCATGTTACATATCGGGAGATTCAGGAGACTTTAGGCATTGGAATGAGTCAGGTACAAGTTATTTTACAACAAGAGTTGGGCGTGCGGAAGTTATTTTCCCGGTGGATTCCTCACTTGTTATCTGACGACCAGAAAACGGTACGTGTCAATTGGTGCCGCAAAACTTTAAAAAGATTTAATGGAGGAAGCTCAAATGCCGTTTTTAGTATTGTGTCAGGTGACGAATCATGGATTTACGCATATGAGCCTGAATCGAAAAACCAATCTCGAGTTTGGGTTTACGAAGACGAACCGAAGCCGACAAAAGTTGTTCGTTCTCGCAGCACGATCAAAAAAATGGTAGCCACGTTTGTCTCCAAATCAGGTCACGTGGCGACTATCGCTCTTGAAGATCGAAGAACTGTCAATGCCGATTGGTATATAGGCGTTTGTTTACCGATTGTTTTTGCTGAACTGCGAAAAACTAACCCTAACCGCCGTATTATACTACACCATGATAATGCCAGCCCTCACACCGCTCAGAAAACAGACGACTATCTGAAGGGCGAAAACGTCGAATTACTGAACCATCCTCCGTACAGCCCCGACCTAAGTCCCAACGATTTTTTTACTTTCCCGAAAATAAAGAATCGGTTGCGTGGTAAGCGTTTTCAGACCGCGGAAGAAGCAGTCGACGCTTATAAAATGGCCATTTTGTCAACCCCCACTTCAGACTTCAATAACTGTTTTAAAAACTGGTTTCAGAGAATGAAAAAGTGTGTTAAACACAAAGAAGAATACTTTGAAAAACAATAAAAGTACTTTTATTTCATTAAAATGCGTATTTTTTCCGATTCCCGAAACTTTCAGGGCAACCTACGTAGCATACAAAAAGGGTAATGAATTTCATGATAGATTGAATTTGTATAAGAGGTAAATTTATTTATTGAACGCTATTTCTTTCTTTAAGAGAAATTAATGGAGAAAATCCTAGTGCCATTGCAGGCTACGGATTAATTTTGTTTGATAATGGTAAGTATCTATTTCATAAACTATATTGTTATAGGTAACAGGTAGCACAGCACCTATTTTGAATGTAATTTATCGACCAATCTCTTTATATACTTAAAGTTATAATATAAAAATATAAGGTTCATTTTAGTTGCGAAATCAACCGCGAAGTTCCGCTTTACGTTTTATCATAAGAAATAAGAAAGACGAAATTTTCAATGTCATTGCCATGTCAGCAAGCATTAATATTTTCTGTTGACAGTTTTATTTACGAACCTAATATTCATATGCAAAGTAAGGTGAAAAAATATCGATATTACCAACTTAAGTCATTTATTATGAAAAAATCGCACACAAAAAGTCTACACGACGTATGTCTTCGGTACACAATTTTTTAAATGAAATCCGCCATGAATTCCCTAACTCCATCCAAATACTCACGCTATTCTGTCTCTTGTTTACATGATTTTATGGCATATTATTGTATGCATTGTAAAATGTAGTTACGACTGATATTAGACAGGAGAGGGACGTATATCTGAAAAGTTTAGCACATCACAAAGTCGGCTGAAGCCACATCAATCATCTTTCACCCACTCGGGGCTCATGTTAGCAACGAATTTTAGGAATTATACTTAGGCGTGGGCGTATTGAAATATTAATAGTTTTAGTATTCAATTATAATTGTTATTTGATTATCACTTATGCCAGAAGGTAATAACGTTATTAATAATATTCGTACGCACCTATTTACAATATACAGGGTGATTTTTGAGTCACAGTGCTGGAGGGTCGATTGCAACAAATGTTTACATAGTTAGGCCTTAATACAGTCAAAGACAAAATAAGGTGTACATACAAAAATGTTGAAAAATATGTCCCAGTGCACTCTAAATCTGTGTAATAAGAGCGTCGTAACATATGTAGGAGCGGATTCTTTGAATATTTATTTTTGCACTTAACTGTACAATCTTAAATCAAAACAAAATCACGGTCAATTGTGTTACGAAAGTTAGCGATACAAACTGTATGGTATACTCTGTCCAACAACCTTTGCCAGTATGAAAAAGGAGCACATTTAAGAATTGTAAGTCTGTTTTGTGGATCTCTCACAGAAAACTTGAATTTGTTGACCTTTTTCACTCTCAAAACCTAAAATTTGTTACACTAAACGTAACTTCGTATAAAATAAAATAAGACGGCCTTTAATTATGTAATTTTTTTTGCAACTGACCGGTTCACTCAGACTGTGTGAACATTTTATTAAATGTCGTGAACAAACTCAAAAATTTAAAGGATCAACTCGATCAAGAATATTTTTATTACACCCTGTAGTGAAAACAAAAAAAAATTAAGTGTGCATACAATTCCGACAAACACAATTATCATTAAATCTTGAAAATGTACCAGAACAGAACCTTTATAGAAATGAATAACAACAAAACTTTTCCTATAAATTTTGCACAAAACAAATAACGAACAAAAAGTAACAGAAAGGTTCTGTCATGGGCACCGTTGAAAGACGATGCCAACAAGTTGGCACTGTTACCGCTACTAAATTAAAAAGATTATTTAAAAAGTTAATTTAAAACTCTTTTGATGCTCAAAGTTTGGCAATAATCAACGGTATAGTAAAAAAGATTGAGTCGCGACAAAAATATATTTTTTCAAAGCTTAATGTAGAGTTGCTATTAACAGTACAAATTAGCCTAGCTCAATCTGTATGAATTTATATTACTACAATTGTCAAGTTGGTAGGTATAGGTAAATACATTTTGTTTTTATGTTTTTATGTGACGAAGGTAGACAACTGAGCTTTCAGCCCACCTGATGGAAAGCAGGAACTGAGGCCCATGGACATAGTAATAAAAAAATCGCCTAAGCGCTGCCTACCCTGAGGACTTAGATGGATTACCTCTATCTTTGCCAGTAATTACACCGGCTATCTTACTCCCAAATAGAAACACAGCAGTGCAAACACTGCTTTAGCGCCAAGTTAACGGGTAAGACGGTGGTAGCTATCCGGGCGGACCCTGCACGAGGTCCTACCACCAGCATTTTGGTCAACTTCTCTTAGCCCATTTCTATGGAATAATAATGGAAGTGTCGTTCCTTGATATCTAATACTAATAAAATGAAGCAAAATATACCGTATAGTTATTAATTGTTAACTAGGAAATAAGCGACATATTCGAGAGTGTTCTGATATGTAAATGCCTGCTTAGGCAAAAGCCTCGAAATGGAAATTGTAATGGATAGGTAAACAATTTGCGACGTAATATACTATGAACACTTAATTATTGACAGTTCAGTTAAGGATATTTATAAGTTATGTATTATTAATAGGCTTGGGACTTTTGGATGCTCGCTATGGTTCTGGCATCCGTGGAGTCGCCATTATGATAAAATAAATTTTCGAAGTCAAAGTCAAAGCCTGGAAATAAAACATATTAGATGTCATGATCTATACGTATTTATACCTATAACAATACATATGCGATTAATTTTAATCACAAATCTATTACACACACGTGTCAAAGTTCAAAGTTGACGCGATATGCATAATATACATATACAATAAACGTACCTACGATTTACTTTACTATGCATCCACTTTGATAATTGTGTTTTGTTTGACAGATTGAGACTACTGACATCTATTTCAAATAAAAATAAACATTTGAGTAATAAGTTGCCAGTTCAGATGAAAGATCATTTTAAGCAATTTATAATAAAATTTTAAAATGTATAATTTTTACGACTTGCGGAATTAAATCCTGGTTAGAGCCGTACCAGGAATTAAAATATGACCAAGAAAAGTATTGTATTTTTATTATGTGATGTTCATTTCAAAGTCGGTGTGAGTGAAAAAAGTGTTTATTGTTAATCATGTTAAAAGTGTATCCCATCAAAATAACTGGTGAATATAGCTTGTCGTTAGAATGGATAGAGCCTTACAATGAACTAGCACTAAGTAAAGACAAAATACAACTTTGACATCAGTGGATGAAGAGAGGTCTTTTTCAACTCACAAAAGCGTTTTTGATAAGTCTAGAATCCGTTAAACACCACGAAATATAAAAAAAAAAACCTTTTCTTTTACTATTTTAATGACCATCCACATGTCCATCCACATACTGTAAATACCTATGTTTACAAATAAACGCTTTGATTGATTGATTGATTGATTTGATTAATGATGGATACGAAATAGTAATAAATGATGATTATGACGCACTGATTACTAAAGCCAGTACCTCATAGGCAATTTTTAAGTATCAACTAATATTAGATTGAAGAGACATTTTTGTAATTGTTATTCAAAGGTTTTTTTCTTTATTTTGTTTATTAGCCGTAGAATGTTTTATTATAATTATATACCTACATACAGATTATTGAGTACTTTGACTTTGACTTCGAAAAAAATGTTAACATAGGTAATGGCGACTCCACGTATTGGGTAGGCCCAAAATTTAAAAGACTTAAAAAATCGAATAATAAGTGCATTTGATGAACTTAAAAGTGAGAACTACAGACTTGTGTTGGGAAATATCGAAGGAAACATTCAAAAACGGGCAAGAGTGTGTTTAGATAACCACGGCAAACATTATGAACACTTGCTTAAGTATGTGAATTAATTAATTAGTATGAGAAATGGACTCCATTAATCAGGTATGTTTTTTTTTATCCCAATTATTGTGCATAAAGTTGATTTCAAGTGTTTAAATACGCCTCAAGGAAGTTTCTGTCCTTAGTGCAAGTATGAAGGAAGATTTGGGATCAAGTAAGATTTTTTTGCCAAGTCATAATCATAAGTTGATTATCACCGCCGCTTTTTTAAGCCGCCATGCCACGTGCGATGACGTTGTGAACAAACAGTTGCCAGTTCGTGTGTTTTGCTAGTTATGTACATTGATAATGCGTAATGCGTCCAATTTTCTTTGCGGTTTCTTGGTTTGCGGATAAGTTCAAACATCGGTATTTTAGTGTTTTTGTTCTAAAGGGGTAGTAACAAAAATGCTAGTATTCTGTAACTTGGACTACTATTACGTATGTTGATTTTTTGTACTGGTGAAAAAGTAACCCTGTATTTCTTTGGCGGCTGGTAGAGGGCTAAAAGTACTTTTTATTTTAAAACCTGATATAACCATTTTAATCTTCATGTCATTATACAACTTTTTGAACCAGTTCCAATTTCAATATCGAGAAAAAAAAATTCCCTACACCCTAGCGTAAAATGAGCTGACGCTGCGTTATTAACGCCAACTTACTATCAATCCATTGCGCTTATAGTCGCGTATTGGTTCGAGCGAGCCTGATAGAAAGTAAGTCCGAGTCGTACTGCTACCGTGAGATTTTTCTGCTGAACGTAAGAGCGTAAGTCGTACTGCTACTGAACGTAAAATATTTTTCTCAAACTTGCTACGGAATGTTGATGAAGTAACATCAACATTCCGTAGGAAGTTCCGTAGCATTCCGTACCACTTTAAATGAAACCCAGAAATACTATGTATACGGTGTCATGTGCTAAGATGATTAAAGTAGAGGCATCGTAAGAAGTCGTTTTTGACGTTTGTTTGCACATGAAGTTCTGTAAATGTTGACAGTTAGTATAATGGAGCAAATGTCAAACTTCATTGTTGCCTGTACGGAATAGTGATGTTACTACTGTTGCTGCAATTTACCGATACGTCAATCGAAATAAATAAGTAAACCTTTTTTATGGAGGTACGAATAATTGCTATAATAGTAGGTACGCACATATTTTCTAAAAGTTTGTTATGGTTTCGACAGGTCCTCGCGAGCCCGTGTGCCCGGTGGATACGTGGCTTTACAGACTGTGTTGAACTTGACAACCAGATAAATGTCAAAATTGTTATAAAATCACGTATAATTTTATTTTTCGTAGAATAATAATTTATGTACCACTACGTTATCACCTAGATGTGCTCTGATTTTAATAAGTAAATGGTTTTGGTGACTTTATATACGGCATTTCTCTATTTGGCATACCTACATTGCCCTCTGAGCTAGCACGCAAGTTTACCAACGTGGGTTGGGAGTGGATCGCTGCAGGCTGGCAAACTCGCGTCCAAGCTCATGGTCTCAACCACTGCCAGTTCTGCATTGACATTACTACCAAGTGAAACTATCTACGTATATTGTATATACGCCGGATCGCCGGATCAGGCGACGAAACAGAGAC
Organism: Thaumatotibia leucotreta; assembly: GCA_025490895.1. Classification (NCBI taxonomy): domain Eukaryota; kingdom Metazoa; phylum Arthropoda; class Insecta; order Lepidoptera; family Tortricidae; genus Thaumatotibia; species Thaumatotibia leucotreta. The sequence continues at coordinate 6,219 of JALPQI010007059.1, read as the reverse complement.
TTCCTGTTATGTCGCCAAAATAACTTAGATTAATAATTTATGTTAATATGTATGTTAGTTTGTAAGGTATGTATCTATGGGCCTTCGATGCCTGAAAATAAATGGATTATTATTATTATTATATCAGACTCCGATACTATTTGACCTGGCATTACATTTGGACACCGATTACCTACTGCTATTAATTGTTGACCTTGATTTTTAATTTTGACACTGGTTTTGACACTAGTTACTATCTCTCGCTAACAGAGGTTGTGGATGCTATTTCCTCTATAGGTCACGTCCTATCCGTCCTATAAAACATCCTACCTAAATGCGACTTTACGTCATTATGACGTCACCGGCACCAAAGTTTCGCTGCCTGCTAATGATTCTAAGTAAGATTACCAAACACTTTTTTAGTTCGGATTACCTAACACTTTTTTAATAAAATTTTTTTAATGGCAATTACCAGATCTAGCGCCCTTTCGCACTTGACTGAAAATTTTACGACGGTAAAATCGAGCGTTTCACTACACTATTGTGAGCTGTCAAAAACGACTTCTTACCAAGGAGGTTGGAACTCTTAGGGCGCCTATAGAGAGACGGCGTGACAGACAAAACCCGTGCCGCGCATATGCGTTTTACGCATAATTCGTCAGTTGTAATATGAATTAATGTAACCACCAAATGACGACTTTTCAGGAGGGCCAGAAAACGAAATGGACATTTATAAAGTATGTTGTATCTTTTTAGTTAATTATCCTATTGAAAAGATGTTTATCTTGTTTGTTTTATTTTTGAGAGGTCTATTTGATAGACAGTTACTAACCGCGACCACACTTATAGTTCAGGAAATGGCTGGCGCTTACGTTAAATATTTTCAAAAAAAATTGGAGATACGTTAACAAATCAATGAAAATCATCAAAAGTGGATTTCGGAATTTAGTGTAACTCACAAATTGAAACCGAATTGCTTATGAGCCATACAATGCAGACGGCGCTTACAGCAGTGACGTTTATAAAAATATGGTGAGTACATTAGGAAAGACATGTTTTGTACTTACAAATTCGTACTTACGTTCAAATATTGTCTATGATTTTTGGAAACCTTTACATACGTTAATAAAAAACGTAGAAACTTAATAAAACGGCAAAGTTTTTGTTAACGTATTCGACATTTTTTTCTAGATATCAATATTTTATATACACCTTTCGATAGAGCAGGAAATTTGCAGTCGAACGGTATACTTAACTCAATTTCGTCATTTTGGTGGTTACATTAATTCATATTACAATCAACGATATGTACTGTCAGTACCTCTCGGGACGTCATGGGTATATAAACTATAAAAATATACCAAGAATGCCACATTGCTCTGTATTCTGGTGCAGGAACCAGTCTACGTATGCTAATAAACAAAATTCAAACGTTTCCTATCACAGGTAAGTAAAAAAAGTTATATTAAATTCAATATAAAATTAGTATGGGCGAGAGACATAGTGAAGAGACACGACGCTGAATTTGTTATCGATAGTCTATGACATAGACTATCGATAACAAATTCAGCGTCGTGTCTATGTAAATTCTTACAACTTTAGTTTGTGTTAGTAGAAATTCAAAATTTGTTCCCGAGTTACGAACGTTTCCTTTGTATAAGTAAGTATAATTATGTGTATTTCTCTATTTAAGTACATATATATATCGTCGCCTAGCACCCATAGTACAAGCTTTGCTTAGTTCGGGGCTAGGTTGATTTGTATGAGACTGTCCCCCAAACATTTATTTATTTATTTATATTTAGCAATAATATAATATTTATCTAGCGTGCAGACCAGCAATTCTCTTTATTTTTGCCACTAAAATGAAATATGAAATTTTAGGTAAATTTTATACTATTTCTACTCAGAATCACGAGCCGATTCCATTTCCGTCGAAAAAAAAAGTGTCCCATGATTTTTTTTCCTACTGTGTTACTATTTTCCATACACCTTCTATGGCGGTAACACAAGAGGATATTCGAAATATTTATGAAATTTTTGGGACATTTTTTTTTTCGCCGGAAATGGAATCAGCTCGTGATTCTGAGCAGAAATAGTATAAAATTTACCCAAATTTTCATATTTCATTTTAGTGGCAAAAATAAAGAGAATTGCTCAGACAATGAAGCAACTATACAAAAACATATAGTTTGAGAAATTCTGACTTAATTTTTAGATTTCCTATAGAACCATGTGTCAGAAAACGCTGGATAACGGCGACTGGAAAGTTGAACTGGTTTCCGCAAAAACACGACACAATTTGTTCGGACCACTTCCAAAATGACTGTTTTGTAAAAACAAATCCAAGATCTATATTGTCATCCAATGCCTGTCCAACTTTAAAACTTTATCCAGCGTTTGACAAGGTAAGTTAGCTTTGCTAAATAATTTTATTATGTTTTAAAAGTAAAGTACCTTTTAAAGGATTTCTGATGTTATCTGTTAATGCATATTAATTTAAGTATGTAATTTCCAGGTGTTTCTTGTCCCAAGTAACCCATTTGATAATCTTTCAAGAAAACGTAAAACGGTACCATTTACGAATTTAAAAATATCTTTATACATTTACTCGTATACATCTAGTTAATCTGTCCTCATATATAATACCTAAATTACCTAACCATCTAAACTCCTTACAGTTGATCGTTTAATTTTAGTTCCCATTTATAGTTACAATTTTAATTTAAGCACCTTTGATATACCTACATTTTCTTTTTGCGTTTTATAACGTAATATAACTAGATATAGTTTGCACACCTTGAACAAACAAACCAATGCAAAGGTAACATATATACAGTGTGTAAATCTAATACGGGCGATCAATTAAACCAGGCATGGGATTCATTAGTGTAATCATGGATAACAAGATTTTTTAAAAGTTACTCTTAATTTAAACCCCACAGAATTTTTTTAAGATTATCTGAGCAGCAATGTAGGTACGAACATTTGTTATTGTTGATATGGCAGTTACGTCATCTGCTTTTGAAATTAGCTGTCAACGAGTGCTTAACTGGCGTATGTTGCTCTACATTGCGCGCCGAATTATTTTGTATGGAAAATTTTGTTGCTTTAATTTTAACTAAAAGTTATTTTATTTTATTTTTTATTTTATTTATTATTATTTAAGTTATTTGAATGTACTTATTATGTCGTAAACTAACACCCGTTAAGAGCTTCGCCCGTATTAGACTTACACCCTGTATAACTAGACCTTAGGTCTTAAGACCGCCTGTTGTTTAACCTCTGTCTAGCCTTACCCTTAACACTTGTTGTTTAACTTTAACCTTAAAGCTAACAACTTAATGTAATGTAAGTAGGTAATTATTGTAAATATAAATTCAAATAAATGTATAAATTTTGCTGTTTTTATATCATTCATAACGACATCATTTTAGTGAGATTTAAAAAATGAGAATGTTTGAATAGCTTTTTTCAAGTAACATTTTTAGTCAAATAACTGTTGGTTTTAATCTATCGATAAAAATATCGAGCCATACCACAACACTATGTACATTAACATGTCAAAATTACCTGACACGGTCGATTTCTATGAAAATGACAGCCAAGGCCGTCTCTATCTCTAAGGTTACACACTAAAGAAGTCCGTGCTCTGTGCTTCTTACGATGCCTCTACTTTAGAGGCATCGTAAGAAGTCGTTTTTGACGTTTGTTTGCACATGAAGTTCTGTAAATGTTCACAGTTATTATAATGGAGCAAATGTCAAACTTCATTGTTGCCTGTACGGAATAGTGATGTTACTACTGTTGCTGCAATTTACCGATACGTCAATCGAAATAAATAAGTAAACCTTTTTTTATGGAGGTACGAATATTATAATTGCTATAACAGTAGGTACGCACATATTTTCTAATAGTTTGTTATGGTTTCGACAGGTCCTCGCGAGCCCGTGTGCCCGGTGGATACGCGGCTTTACAGACTGTGTTGAACTTGACAACCAGATAAATGTCAAAATTGTTATAAAACCACGTATAATTTTATTTTTCGTAGAATAATAATTTATGTACCACAACGTTATCATCTAGATGTGCTCTGATTTTAATAAATGGTTTTAGTGACTTTATATACTGTATATACGGCATTTCTCTATTTGGCATACCTACATTGCACTCTAAGCTAGCACGCAAGTTTACCAACGTGTGTTGGGAGTGGATCGCAAACTCGGGTCCAAGCTCATGGTCTCGACCTACCTACCTACGTATATTGTATATCAGACTCCGATACTATTTGACCTGGCATTACATTTGGGCACCGATTACCTACTGCTATTAATTGTTGACCCTTGATTTTTAATTTTGGACACTGTTTATGCTTCTTCTTGATTGGATATAGTTACTATCTCTCGCTAACAGAGGTTGTGGATGCTATGAATTTTGCTTATAGAGGTCACGTCCTATCCGTCCTATAAAACATCCTACATCCTACCTAAATGCGACTTTACGTCATTATGACGTCACTGGCACCAAAGTTTCGCTGCCTCCTAATGATTCTAAGTAAGATTACCAAACACTTTTTTAGTTCGGATTACCTAACACTTTTTTTATAATTTTTTTTTAATGGCAAGTACCAGATCTAACGCACTTTCGCACTTGACTGAAAATTTTACGACGGTAAAATCGAGCGTTTCACAACACTATTGTGAGCTGTCAAAAACGACTTCTTACGATGCCTCTATTTTATGTAAAGAGATTTCATGTATTTATTTCACACCTAGCACTGCAAACAAACTGTCTTTTGTTTTGAAATGTCAAATTGTGACACTAGGTCTTCACATTCAGCCACAGAAAAAAAAATAACTTTAGAAGTAATGTCTATGGTAGGGCTGAGCTACAGGCTACTACTGGGGTCCACAGGTGGCGGATAGAGGAACGGCCATCAGATATGATGGTTAGCTGCGAATATTCAGACTAAGCAGTCCCCGACCACATAGCGGCAGGGTTAATAGGGTGTAGTGGGTAGAATGGTGGGACGTTCTTCCCAAGTAAATACTACAATAACCTTTTGACGACCTTGTGACATGGCGAGTAAATGCCGCCATAAAAAAAAAGCATTCCCCTGATGCTGAGCAGCAGCGGCATCAGTATCGGCAAGAGGCCAAGGAAATAGGTTCCAGACGGGCTTTTGACGAGACATTTGCGGGCGATTCAAACCGGCCATAAAACTGCGGTGTGGAAGGCAAGTGGGGAAACCACCACACAAATATGTCCCTATAATTGGAGTATGGAAAATGTTAAAAAGTCGAAATAAAGTTCTTGACAACGGGCTTCCACGACGTACCATTCCGTGGCGGTCTGAGTCCGGCAGGGTTAGGAGTAAGGCTAACTCGGTCGTCATCATGCGAAATCCTTGCAAAATTGGAACGTGGAATGTGAGAACTATGCTCACTTCAGGAAAGTTAGAAGAGTTGAAAACAGAGATGGAAAGGTTAAATATAGATATTTTAGGATTATGCGAGGTAAGATGGGAAGAAAGTGGAGATTTCTGGAGTGATGAGTTCAGGGTGATTTATACTGGAGAAAAACAAGGTGTAAACGGCACAGTAATAGTCTTAAATAAGAAATGGGGTAACCTAGTAGAAAATACAGTACATTTTAGTGACAGAATTACAGCAATAAAACTTAAATCGAATCCTCATGACATAGTAATAATTCAAGTATACATGCCCACAAGTAGTTATTCTGATGATGACATTGAAGAAATGTACAATCAGATTGATACCATTTTAGATTCAGTGAAGGAGAAAGATATATTGGTATTAATGGGAGATTTTAATGCGGTAGTCGGAGAGGGCCCTGACAAAAATATAGTTGGTAACTATGGACTTGGGAAGCGAAACAATAGAGGCGAAAGACTTGTGCAGTATTGTGAAGAAAACAATCTCGTTATAACAAACACTATTTTTAAGCAACCCAAGCGAAGACTGTATACATGGAAGATGCCAGGAGACATTGGCAGATATCAACTAGATTACATCATTGTAAAAAACAAACATCGGCAACAAGTCACTGCATGTAAAACGATGCCTGGGGCGGACCTCAATACTGACCACAATCTTCTAGTTGGTAAGATAAACCTTGCACTACCTAAGGTCAAAAGGAAAAATAAGACAAAGAAAATTGATCTCACTAAGCTTAAGGAACCAAATAGCAATTACAAAGTGCAATATAGTAATAAGGTAG